>JABFFE010001090.1:0-47096 GCA_013623625.1 Fusarium setosum
GCCGCGCACTTCAGATAGAGTTACCTTGACTATACTTCGTAGTTACATGAATGCCTATACTTAATCCTCTGCCGAAGCAGATCAACCAGAACAACTTCCTTCTATGCGTACAGGATATAATTCCGTGTATTGATGTAGGGAGATCCTCGCTGCGGAACAACGGAAAGTCTCGCACCATCCATGCAGGTCAGACCCCGTGAATAGACATGGATGTATTAGAGACGATCCATATTTAATTACTATGGAGTATAGACCACTTCATTCAAACCCGAAGATATAGTTGGATTGGGCCGATGAAATGTCTATATTGTGTGCAGATACTTTGTTCTTTTGCTTCTGTGCTTCCTCTCATCCCTCTGAGGGTGGTGGAGTTATGATACCAAAGATATAGTTGGATTTTGATTCGGTAGAGTTTCACATCCCCAAAACTCTTGTCAAGCCTCTCATACCCTGGGTTACCCTCCTCGTGCTTCACCGCGGCTGTGCCTGTTGTGCATACGCTGACCTAGCACCTAGGTAAGTACTGACAAAACGGGACGTTCTCCAAAAAAAATATCCATTTATGCCATCCAGGTGAGCTTAATATCCTCAGCAAAAGGACAACTCGTCTTAACCTCTACTTGTCATTGGGTGGTTTGAGGCCTCAGGCCTTTATGTCTCAGCAGGAAAGCGCCCCGGAGCCAATATCTCAGCTTCAAAATTTCCTCGTTCAAACAGACCTGGCGGAAAGATTGTGTTTGAAACCGGTCGAATTTTCCATCAAGCTCTGTCCCGCTCCAGCACTGCCTTGCTGTATTGGACCTTGATGTTGTTCGATGGGGGTAACGCAGGGACAGTCCACTGAAGCAGTGGATAGCCTTGAATCATCGCCGATGCCAAGAGCTATCTCAGGGCTAAAGATTTGAACTTTACAACGTCCGAAGGGTGTGGACACCAGAGGTTGTCAAGGCGGGATTCTGGAAATGAGCATAATGATCAGTATCAGAAGTCACCATAACACATTAGAGAAAGAGAACCAGGTTGCGCTGTACACTTACCCACTGACAGCTTTATACTACACGGCCTTCTGACCTGAGCAGGGCTGCGCCTGTGACAACGCAAAATACGAAGAGGATGCATACGGAGACTGAAAGCAGGGCCGAATATTGTGCACGTTCGTCAGGCGTTAGTCCGCGGAAGTCTCTAGCCCAACCCGGCATCGCGATAGCACCCGTCTGTGCTAGCCACGCAAGGATCCAGATGGCTATGACAATAATGGTGAAGATGAAGAGCCATACACGGAACAGACCCTTCTTCAATTGAGAGAAGGGGGATCGTGCCATTTCATCGAACCGAGGTAATGGTGTGCCGAAAATAACTTCTCATGTAAGACTTAGTCTGTAGTTTCAACATTTCGTTTGAGCGTGACTGGACCTGTAGACTACAAACTTGACATTCATGTTATTTATGTGTGTGTCTTCGGACTCGGGTTGATACTGGCACGCGTGAGGCTGCACATAGCCACGATTCTTTGGGGCATTTCCGAGACCCCGAGATCCTTCATCTATTTTCTATATTATCATTGGGCATTTTACGCTGAGAGCGCTACATCTGCCTGTTCCTGGATCTGCACCCCAGTTTTATGACGTGGTTTGGGGCAGAGGCGCTCGTGCAAAGTGAAACAACCCCAGCTTTATACGATCTCATCTGACTCAGCTAGCCGTTGTCAGAAAGAGGATCTCGATTTACAATCACCAGCATGGGACATTCAACCCGAGAAAGATGGCTGGGGACGTCGATGGAATATGATCCTGCTGTCGAAATGACTCACAATTTTAGACAAATACAAGGCAGAGTGTGAAAGCTTTGGACCAGTTCACCAGATCAGAGACATATATTATACCGCAACTTGCAAGGGAATGGAGTCAGTTTGCGACTATTTCTGGTAATCCCTCGATACGGGCTGACCATCAACAACTTCCGAACTGACAACTGGTACCTCAAACTTGTATCGCCCCCGGAAGATGTAGTACACAACCCCTGTGAAAATCCAGCCTGCCATAACAACGATTGAATAATTCATGTTTTGAGGGGTAACTGGCATGGTAGTTGGAAACGTGCTAAACACAATCACCACGATGATCCATACCAGGCTGATGATATTCGCAACTGGACCTGCCACCGGGCCCAGCTTGAAGGGACCAAAGTCATTTTTGGTCAAGACACGCCGTCTAGCATACAGCATCTGAGCGATAGGGAAAGCGTAGCTGGTATACATGCCGATGATGGCCATGGAGAGAATGGCGTTGAATGCTGTAGTGTTGCCGAGATAGATCAGGCCAAGCAACATCTGGAGGCCAGTCACCACTAGGATGGCGTAGATAGGAATATGAAGCCGACTTTGAACCTTGCTAAGGTACTTGTCGAACGGAGTGGACTTATCTCGAGCAAAGGCCCACAATGTTCGAGACGTCGAAGTGATGCCAGCGACGGTAGCTGCACTGGCAACGCATGTCAGGATAAGTGACATGACTGTAGCACCCGCGGGACTCTTCGTTACGTCGAGAAATATCTGCATGAATGGAAAGCCTGTAGGAGTTTGTAGAAGACTTTCGAGAGGTCCAGTCGAGAAGAGAAGCATGGTGGCGTAGATGAGGCCCATGAATCCGTTGACCGATACGCTACCGACCATGGCAATGGGCACGTTTCGACTCGCGTGTGGCATTTCTTCTGCTAGATGGCATGCAGCATCATAGCTATTGATGTAGAGTCAGTGCTTGTATTGGGACACAGGGCAGCAGGGGAGATAGCTTACCCTAAAAAGGGGTATACAGCACTCAGAAGCCCAACAAGCCAGGAGACACCGTTATTCTCCCATCCACTATGATTAGAAAATTCTTTGAAAACAAAGGAGGCCGAATTCTTTGGGGCCATGACGCCTAGGACGATGAGAATGGCGACGAATCCGGCGACGTGAATGATGCCTGTAGCTGTTAGATCATCTTCTGCTTTTGGGGAAGAAATGCCAACCAGATATCAAGTTCGTGGCAGGAAGCAACCTATGTCCCCAGATGTTCATCACCAGACCATATGTCAAGATGGCCCAGTAGAACAACATGCCCTGCCATCTTTCTGAGATATACGAGCCATCGTTAATTGTGATGAGCGACTGCGTTTGGAGGCCGGCAGCGAAGGCAGCGGACGATGTCAGGACGGTCTGTCCTCCGATGGAGATCCACCCGGTGATGAAGGCTGCTGGAGAACGGATCGAGGCGGGGGAGAGAGCTGCAACCCAGTGATACTGGCCTGGATAACCGCGACCTGTTAGCACTACGCTGAAGGAGACTATCACTTGAGATTAGACTTGCCTCCTGCCGTCGGATAAATGGAGGCGATCTCGCCGAGTGAACAGGCGATGCACACAGAGCAGATGGTAGATAAGACTCTAGCAGCGGTTCGGATCAGCTTTGCTATAAGAGAAAGGGCATCTTCAACTTACAGATTGTAGAACAAACATGGAGCTCCTCCACTGACCAGAGCTGTGGCAATAACCGTTGACAGCGCCTCCCACGTTGCCATGAGACAGACGCATAGGGCACACAGAGAAAAAAGAGAATATTGTCGCTTGAGCTCCTGAGTATGCCCCAGCTGAGCAAGTCGCAAAGCATCATCGTTTGCAGGAATAGGGTCTGAGTTCGTTCGAGCGAGGCTTGCAACGTCTTTCTCCATATTGAAGATATTGGTGATGAGTATAGTAATGTGGCATTCTATTTCCACCAACGCATCGGGGAATTCGACAGATTTGTACCCTAACGCTCGGAACATTCGTGTCGAGTCATGGCTGGCTTGGTCAGTGGGGGGGCCTTATCAAGTGAAGCAGGGGACGTATCAAACAGCCAACCCCTTGATGCTGATATCAAATCGCTATCTATGCCAGATCTGGACATGGTTCCTCAGATAATGCGGGGTAATCTGGGGAAGAGGGTGTGATCCGGATGTTGACCGTGATACCAAGGCATTCCGACTGTTCCGATATTCCGAGTCGGAATGGGTTCCGAGTTTGGTATCCGAGCGTGATGAGTGCTGTTTCTACTTATCTCCTCCCCAGCAACCGTCTCGTGGGGTTTTGAGATAAGTCACCCTTATTGCTATTTCTTGAATACTGCCTTTGTCATAACTCTTATCCTCTGCCTATTCGTTCTATCGGCGCTGTCTCGATGATGTCCCAAGAGACAATCTCACACAAACTATGCTATTGCGTGCCAAGGTGGTTATAGTCTTGGACACGAGATAATCTGGGGATCAATATCCCGAGCCAGATATAGGTTTACGGCTTGAACCTCGATTTGTTTCATAACGGGATTGGTTTCATGGCAAGACCGTCAAGTCTAGAACACAAAATATACCTATCTAAGTAGCTATCAAGTCCACATTGACCCTTTTCCCTGTGCTCAAACTGAACCAAAACTGCTTCCACGTTTCCAAGGCAGATGATACACTAAATAAATCTCTTGGCAGTCAACCACCCAGTGTCCCCACTCCGTCGCAACGTGAAGCATCCCGAGGATCTACCGCGTGGATTAGCCCCAGATTGCGCCATGTCGATAACGGTTTTCTCATGTCTTCTATTGCGCCAGGTCTAAAAATACCAGCTATGGCAGGAATCTCGTCTGATGCGCAGCCGCCGCTGCGAATAGGTACTCGCCGGTCAATTCTAGCCGTCGTTCAGGCCGAGGGTATCCGCGACAGTCTACAAAAGCTTGCGCCCAACCGATCCTTTGAGATTGAAGCTCTCCGCACACTCGGCGACAGAGATAAATCTACAGCCCTCTACGAGTTTGGAGCAAAAGACCTGTGGACGGCCGAGCTGGAGGAAAAGCTCAATTCTGGTGAGCTGGACGTCGTTGTGCATTGTCTCAAAGGTGAATGTGTCAGTCATTTCAAGGAGTGGTCGATAGTCTGACCTCGTCTAGATATGCCAACCACTCTCCCCGAGACGTGCGAACTAGCAGCCATTCCTCTTCGCGATGACCCCCGTGATGCCCTCATAGTCAAGGCCGGCCTGCCATATACCAGCTTAAAAACGCTCCCCGAAGGCGCAGTAGTCGGCACCTCGTCAGTACGACGCTCAGCCCAGCTCCGTCGCCTGTACCCTCACCTACGCTTTGCCAACTTGCGCGGAAACGTCGATACACGTCTAGCCAAGGTTGACAACCCTGAGAGCGAGTATACCTGCATGATCATGTCGGCAGCTGGTCTTGAACGCGTCGGCCTCAAGCACCGCATCAACCAGCACCTGGGTTCTAAGAACGGCGGTATTCTGCATGCAGTCGGCCAGGGAGCTCTTGGATTGGAGATTCGCAAGGGAGACAACAAGACGCTTGACTTTGTCAATCAGCTGGGAGATCAGAAGTCGACTCGTGCTTGTCTTGCGGAACGGGCTCTCATGCGCACTCTGGAAGGCGGGTGCAGCGTCCCCATCGGTGTCGAGACGGAATGGGTGGAAAATAATGTCCTACGCATGAGGGCAATAGTGGTCAGTCTTGACGGTTCGCAAAGTGTTGAGGAGACTATCGATGCGACGGTGAAAGTCGAGGATGAAGCGACAGCACTCGGACAAGAGCTGGCTGCAAGACTGGTGAAAGCAGGGGCAGACGCAATTTTGGAAGAAATCAACGCCGAACGACCATCCAAGGACTGATCATTAGACAGCCCTGTGTATTTATACAAGAAGCCACCCCTCTAGAGATGATAGATGGATGCGGTTATCGCGTCCCTACCCTGATTTATTGCTTCGCGGCTAGGAAAGTGGCTTGTGTACTGGAATATGCTCATCGCTGACACTGTACTGCATCTCCTACATAATGCGCAACGTCTTTGCTGCTGAAGATGATTGAGCAAGGATATTAAGCCCACAATTTTCTCCTGAAATCGCTGTGTACTCCGCGTCATCAAGTCGATCGCGTTTCACTAGGCGCCTCGTATGACGGCGGCACCACCAAAACGATTGGGCGCCAACCAACAACCAGTCAAACGTCAACAGCAGTCAGTTATGGCACGATTGGCCTTGGATTGTCGGCCATGAGAATGGGCCTTATTCACTACGACCGATCTTGGTTGTTTCGGGGATGAATTGGCACTTTATAACTGCTACTGACCATCCCACTTGGTCGCTTTACGATTCCTACCTCTTCACATCACTTTCAGACCTGCTGGCCAGGCTTATTCCCCCGACTCTCTTGCTACGGTAATTTCTCAGCCTCTTTCATACCCACTCTTAATACGAAGGATCCCTTTATTTTTCATTCCTGCTCTCGTCAGAATCCCTTCAAAAACGACGACAATGACCAAACTTTCTTCCGCATTCAAGGAAGGTCTAACCACCATCGAGCTCAGCCATGTCTCCTCTGACCCCCGCTCTGTGGACAAAGGGGACGCCGGACGTAAAGCTGCTAGGAAGCCGTGGCTGAAGACGTTCGAAGTTGTACCACGCCTTGTGTGCCGTGGCCTCCAGTTTCTCTTTGCCATCATCGCCTGTGGCTTTTACGGCAACCGCGTCGACGCCGAGCGCAAGGCTAAGGAGGGCTTCTCTGCCGAATGGATCTTTGCCATCATAGTGGCCGGATCCTCAGCCATCACCGCTGTCCTCTTCATCGCTCTTTCATCGTTCAGTACGATCCCTTGCATCGGGAACAAACTCAAGCTCAAGACTTATCGCGCTTTTGCCTTGGATGCAATCCTCTTTGTCGCGTGGATTGTCGTTTTTGGAATATTCGCGGGCATCTTTCTCAAAAGGGATGATGACAAGCCATACAAGGGTAGCAAGACGGGGCCTATGAAGGCTGCGGTCTGGGTTGATCTCATCAATGTGTTGCTCTGGTTGATCACGGGTGTATACGGTGCCGGCAAGACATTCCTGGGTGAGCGGATCGATCGAATGACGGGTAGGTTGGGACAGAAGCTATTTAACAGGAAAACGACACTAGCGAAGGAGGCCACATATGCAGGGAGTGTTTAGAAGGTTGGGCAGAATCGCGTCGTTCAGCATTGATTATGTAGCCTGGGGTGTTTGCATACGGGTATACATGATGCCAGGACTGACTTGACATGGAAATACTACCAAACAATGGCCACCAGAGATAACAAAACATTGTCCAATCTAAGCCCTAAAAGCTCATACTAATGCGATCAAAAACTAAACAAGATTCGAAGACAAAGGATTCGACATCAAGAAGCGGACCACCTAGTTGACTCCCAAACGGTTATTAGAGACGGAGATCTGCTGCTTGGATAAAGTCTCATCGGTAGAAGCCAACACCCTCTCCGCCTCATTCTTTAGCTTCTCCATGGCACTCAACTGCAGCAAGGGCCCGAGACTGATGCGTGCGACACCAATACCGGCCAGGTCGCTCGCTGTCAAACCGCCCGACAGCTTCATCCAGACATTCAGACGTCCGTTGAATGCCTCTGCCAGTTTGACTACCTCATCATTGGAAATTCCACCTCGAGTTGATCCTCCCCAGACGAAGACGGTTGTAGCCCCAGCAGCCAGATATGCTTGGCCTCGTTCGATGGCCTGCTCGAGGCTTCCGCCGTGAACAAGAATATCGCACCGCGCATTCACCACGAAGTCAGGAACCCCAGACGCTTCAGCTACTCCGAGTACTCTCTTGATTCGGCTTGCAGCTTCTGACGTGTCGTACATTTTGTTTGCCGAATTGTCATAATCTTCAAGGTTGATACCAACAACTCCAGCATCAAGCAGCTGCTGGACTCCCTCCTCAAGTAGATCGCCATATCCGTCCTGAAAGTCCACAGACAGGGGTTTTCCGTATTGCTTGATTGAACGTGAAATGATCCTTGCGGCTCTGACGTTTTCCTCGAGTGACAGGTCCTCGTCTTTCATCCCAGCTGCCTCTGCAACTGCGTAGCTGGCTGTGGCGACGGCCTTGACCGCGGGCAACGGAGCCACTGCTTTGGCGGATGCACCATCGTAAACGTTGGTGAGGATCATAGGACGATGAGGTTGGTGGAGGGCCTTGAAGGTCTTTGCGAGTATGTTTTGAGCAGTCGACATTTTGAGTCTCGAGAAAGTGGAAGAATGAAGCTTGGTGGGAGCAGAGAAGGTTTGCTTGATCAATACCGGGCGTATTTGGGATACAAGTATGTAGACAGTATGGCATTGCTATTTTCATGAGGTGGAGGACATAGCTCATTAAATATTCCTATGACTCTCCTACGATTAACCAGCCTTTGCCCATAACCTTTCTACCTTGATCGTTGCCGGTGATGCAAGTCTAGCGCTAGTCCCAAGTTGGAAATTTGATGCCAACTCAGATTTCCAACAAGGCGATAGCCTCTATACTCTCAGATGATCAATTCTATCCACTGCATTACAAATTGCAAAACTTGGGTTCCCATTATTAATTGTCATAATCACCCTCGGTGCGATAATGTCACCAGCCCGTGCATTATTAATCGACCCTGCCGGCAAGAGTCACAGCTGGCGCGGGGAAACACCTCAACTTTAACAGCAGCCTGCTAGACTACTGGGCTCTCCTCGTCTTAAAGACCTGGGCCGATGCTTGCATGTACCTCGTTAAATAGAGTTCTCCCTTGGTCTTTTTATTCACCTCGCTACACCTCTACTAACCAGTCTCAGTCACCACGGCTCACCAGAACACCACCTCCATGGACGACCTTACCCCGCAAGAGCGTAACCGGCGGACAGTTGCCCATTTCTTCAGAGAATTCTGGACGAATGGGAACCCCGATGTGGTAGATGAAGTTTGTGCAGACGACTTCACCGCCTTCTACCCCATGCATGGCCGCAGTACTGGCAAAGAGGCCGCCAAGCGGACGTTGGCACAGTATCAAAAGGTCAGTAGTGGGTGCGATAGTGCAGAGGTAGTGAAAAACTAACAAGAGTACAACGACAGGCATTTCCGAACCTTTCTTTCAAGTTACTATCACCTTTCCCTTTAATTGCCGAAAACGACTACGTAGTAGCTCGGTGGATCGGTGGAGGTAAACACACCGGAGACGCTTTTCTGAACTTGCCGGTGGGGAGCCTTCCCGTTCCTAACACAGGTAAAGAGATGAGATTTTCAGGTACGACAATATTTAAGCTGGAGGATGGCAAAATTGTGGAAGAGATTGGAGAAGAGTCTGCATTGGTGGCTATGCAACAATTAGGCTTGCTAGAGTTAAACGAACATGCAATCCAGTAAACTCTCGGATTCTAAACGTTGCCACAATTCATCATAAGAAACTTGACTGGATAGTATCGTATTAATGGCATATAGTTGTCTTAACTTGTTAATTGTGAATGTTCGTCGATGCGAGAATACTCATCATATCGTGATGATTGATCCTGCGGAGCAACTCTGCCAGCCTCGAGGTAAAGAAAGCACGGTGGCCGCCCTGTGTACTGTTTGATGCACCAACATAGTATACCCAGACAAGTGAGTTCTCGCTGAATGCAAAAGGCGGAATCTGCAGAACGGTTGTTTGAAGTTGATCCAGCCGTGTGTCGACCTCGTTGGGGCTCGACAACTTCTCCCGGTTGTTCCCGACACTCGTATTCTTAGAAAATACGTTATATATGTGACAAGCCTGAGCCATGGCACTTTCGGTTGTGTAAAACAGGTCGTAGAGGTTCATCCCACGTAGGAATGAGTCGGGTTGATCGTTCCCAATCTTAGGATTCGCAATGGAGCCAAGCGTTTGATGAAATTGATAGATAGGATAGACGAGTGTTTTCAATCTATCAAGTGATTGGGTCCATGTGTCAGCGGTAAATTCATCAGACTTGTTGGACGGCAACGATGGATTACTGTACATCTGTATTTGGTCCAGTAGAAAATGACGAGCCGCCCTTTGTTCGGGGTTGCTATCGCAATGGCAACCCATCTCAATCCAGAAGTCAGCCAAATTCAATAGCGCTGAATATTCCTTGTCACAACTGATCACATCATCAATCAGCAGTCCTAAAACCGTAGCCAAGGCTGCCAAAGACGCCGCTGAACCAGATTGTTGGTGTGCCGAGACTCCTCGCAACTCCGCCAATGCCGCTGATCTGTACTTTAGTCTGCTAACCGTCATCTTTCTACCTTGATCCAGCTGGATATGGCTAGCCGATGCCGCGAGAACAGCATTAAGAACTATACTGTGGCTCAACGCCAAGGGGATCATGTGTTTTGAGTAGCCATTACTGGCGGCTTCAGTCACGTCAAGCGAGGGGATGACATTCTCCAGAACTATTCTTCATTAGCATTACACCTTGATAGAACTAGCCGTGGTTGACTCACAATTCTGTAGAAGCATGTATTCTACGGTGTCGTGGTGCTCTATCGGTTGACTGAGGAGCGTTTGTGAATTCAGAAATTGCCGTAGAGTGGGGCCAGATGAAGATGCGGCATCGGATGGATCCGATACCGCCCACAGGAAAACACCAGGGCCAAGATGAGTAAGCTGCCTGGCTTCATGAGGACCTTGTGTTGGGCCAATGAGAGCCAAGGCACACCGTTTCCAGTCGGAAGCAGCGTCGTCCAGCCGTCTTGCTTGCTCACGAAGGTGAAGAATCTCTTCTTCCAGGGCAGTCATGTAGTCCTTGGTCCGTTTCCGATGGCTCCTATTAGACTTTAGCCCGGAAACCCAGTAAATCCTACCGGGGCATAGACCTTTGTGCCTGTAACAACTGCTGTTTTCTTCTTGCTGGCGCATCTTGGGGCCGGGCACTCGTCGCCGAGCCAGGGCCGGAGACTACTGGCGGTCGAAACGAAACTCTGCCAAGAATGCTTCGCTCTCGATTTTGGATTGATTTGGAGGAGTTTGAAGATTCCATTATACTTGTTAGACGACTTCATGCGGGTTTCAATAAGGCCATTTGCGAGAGCTTGGTGGAATTTTACCCCTCGGTTCAGCCCTTGGGGTGACAACTGCCGCTTTGTAATCATTCTCGGCGATACCGATACAACATCCTTGCAACTGCACTGCGACGCAACAGCTCTTGCGATGTGTACTCTGGTAGTCAAGTATCGATAAGGGGATTATCCAAAAAGCAACTAAAGAAACACGGCTTGCACCAAGCAGCAAGTCAGCGGTGACAGAAAACCGAGGACGTGTCAACATTGTGCCAAACACCATGTGATCCCCGTATGATGTATCCCAAGATTTACCCTCTCTGGATAGTGACTGCCATTTGTATCTACGCTCGAGAATATGCCTCAGCTGTAAAGACGGGGATCGATGGTGTCTGATGTTTGTGGATCGAGGAGGTTGTTCACTGCCTCTGACGAACAAGAAAGAGTTCTTCGAGTCTCGAGTTCAGGCCTCCAGCAAGTGTTAATTTCGCTTGAAAGGCTGGTAAGGAGGATAAGCAAGTCCTTGGGTACATTGCGGTACATTCCGGCAATGGCTTGCACGGTCCGTCTCAAACGGACGGGGTAACCGCAGATCTCCTTCACCGCGCGTCGAGGAGCTTGTGGGTCGTCTCTGTGGCTAGGGTGGCGCAAGAGTACTTTCTCTCTTATACAAAATAGGCTATTGCCCAAGTATTTTTTTTCAAGTCCCTTTTTTTCTTTGGCTTCTTATTGGTCCAAGACACGCCCCATAAACTCCTCGGCACTCAAGGAGATGTTCACAGACGGAAAAAGATGGCCTCGTCAGATACTTACCCTGCACTGATGTCGTCGTTTTCCAGTTCATCAACGCAAGCTATCAGGATTATTCCTAAATGCAGGATGGATCGTAGCTCAGTACCATGATATTCTCGAGTAGATCTAGCATAGATGTGATGGCAGGTTTCATTGGCAGGGCCTGGAGTCAGTAAGTACTTAGCTCACGCGGTGAGAGCGGCAATTCAACAGACAAGATCTGGGGTCTGGATTCCACAACCTACGGAAACTTAACCAGGAATATAGCGATAAATTTAACCTGGTGGGTGAAAAAGGATTCGGTTTATGGTTTAAATATGGCCAAAACGTTGGAGATGTCAATACCTATTCTGAATTACTTTCTGCTCCGTCAAGGTAGGTCGCTTCCACATCAACCAAGAACAGCGCTCTCTTCATATCTCCGGCGTCATGGACTCGATGCCAACGCAGTGGCATAATAATATGGTCTTCCTAGCTGAAGTACGGCCGGGATGTTAATACTCTATGTTTCCCAAGACCTGAAGGCAGTACGTCTGGAGAATGCCCAAGCTTTCCAAGGCAACTACTCCGTATCTCTAGCAAGATCTTCTCACGGTGCAATGGTATCATGACTCTGCCACCTTCAGATGGACTGGACGGAACATATTAGTAAAAGAACAGGGTATCTACATAATATAGGCATGGTATCGACCCAACGCTATGCAATACGATAATAACTAAACCACAATAGACCTTCCAGCTGCATCGCCCAAAGAGTCATCCGGCCCCCGTCAACCTTATCCAAGATGGCTTCACAGTACATGTTTTCCCGCGTATTATCTTTGACTCATTGACCTGATGCTTGTGGGCATGAGATCCATTCTAGCGGACAAACCGGGAATGCTACCAACTTATTCTTATACCCCAGCAACGTCTATAGAATACAGATGGTGCCAGTCACCGCCAGCGGTGGGATTTCCAGGAGGCATCCAAGACTACCCCCTCGAAAGTTTCCATACTGGCAACGCAGAAACACTCTGCTAAACTCGGGATCTCTAATACCCAAGAAACCTTCTTACATTCTGGCCTCATCAGAGTCTTCGGCGTCGCGGCCGGCATGGTTCTCTTCATCTGTGCGGCCTGTGCAATGGGTCACGACCCCGCCCGTGTCGTCGTGTACCAATTTCAGGTGCCCATCCTCGGTGAGATTGGGCATCCTTACCTACCTGCCCCTGAGTTATCTACAGTACACACCGAGTTTAATGATAGGATATAGTGCGATGCAGAAGTTCTTGAAAGTGGGAACCCTTTGTTTGGAGGGTTGTCGTGTGTAAATATTAGGGATTGCAAGGGGTCTAGTCGGTTTGACGGTGACAGTTTGCTAGGGAGCATGGGGTTCTGGTAACTGTTGCATTCGGCGATAGTTGGGAATGTGGGGAAGTGCAATGTTGCATCGAGGTTAGACGCTGTGGCTAAGCAGGTGTTGATACTCTAAAGAATGGCCGAGATGGCCCATGTGGTGGTTGGTACACCAGGACTGATGCATGCCTCCTCCGCCCACCTTGTCTCAAAGTCCCTAATGCTCAGCAACAGCTCAGCCTAACTTGATGAGAAGCCGGCTATGAGAGCAAGAATGAGTGATGTCTGCAGCCGTCTGCAAGTTATGCGGTTTCGTCCGAACTTGTTGGAGATCCTAGTACTGGTACCGGCGTTCTGGGCTGATCCGCGCCACAGCCACAAGTTTTCATAATTCGAGGCCGGAACCTTCCAAACCCGAAAAGTTTTGTGCACAGCGGGCCCAATATATGTGTTCATGCTCTCCGCTTAGCGTGTGGTTCAGGTGAGAGTCAGGCCCCATGGACGATGTGGAGTGAGCCTCAAGTCCCTTTGTAGGGCTGTCAAGGCTTGACGCTAACTTTACCATCGGCGGCATTATTGCCGCAACCCACATGCCTCTTCGTCCAGTCCGGCGGGGTAGAATAACGCCATCTTACGATTGCTTACGTGACGGTGTGATAGCAGTGTGCGCTGTCTCGTGAGCCGCTAAATGTTTCAAGCGGTCTAGCCGGATCTGGCCGCGGGACTGGGATCTGGGGTCTGTCGCAGTTTCATCCCAACTTTTTAAGGAGATCGGCACATGAACGCAATGTCGCTTCGCGGCTGTCGATCCCAATGCTTTGCCACGTTGCGGAGATTACGGGCGGGGGACAGGCCTCCACGTGGTTCCCGAAGCCGTGGTTCAGACAGTTGTGGACAAGACATTTTGATCGTTTTTGGATAACTCCAAGCCTTTTGGTGGTTGTCTATCTTGGCTATCTGTAAAGGCCCTTTCCGGAGAAGCGAACGGGCGAAGACTAATCTCTCTCGTTGTTGGTGATGAACCGCCATTACCGGTCACACGGGTTGGGAATGTTTTAGAGTGGTACCCCTGCATCCCGAAAGCCATCGGCACTCTAAGAGATATTGTATCTCTATTTGAAACCTTAGAAACGGTGTACCGGTAAACCCTTGGACTAGTAAAGGCCTCCAACGAGGGCACTCCTTGTCCCACCTAAATTATCTCGGGATAGCAATCCGAGCATTTAGAGTAGTTACTACACCGCACTTATCACCGCTGTTTTGATTGACGACCGCTGCTCGAGTGCTATAGGCAGGCTGCTCAAGATGGCTGGAATCCTGTTCTGTTGAACCGCTACGATCACAGGAATGAACAGTGGGCGTTTCACTCAGAGGCTCCAGAGAAGTTAATATTGTCATCAGATGGTTTGTATAGTGTGCTGGCGATAAATGATTCATGAGGCTGGTAAAGTCTACTGCCCCGTGCCTTCATGATGGCGGGGAAGCGTAAGACGAGCAACATAACCGAGGTTTTCAGTAGTCTAAGAGATTTTGGTGGCAAACTTAATCAGTAGTGAATGTCAGCGTGTAGCAGCGCTAACACACAAATTGCATAACGGGGCACCCTAGGAGCATTGTCTCACCTGAAACTCCCCTCCTCGAAGGTTTTATCTTGACATGTAGATCACTCGGCACTTCTTATCAGTATATCGATCGCATTTCATCGGCATCCTAGTCAATATTATGTCTTTTACTTTAAACATTAGGAAGGTTTTAGGTTTAGTTGTCGATCGTTGGTTCATCCCTTTTGCGAGGAGGCCTCATGGGAGATGGCCAGAGAGCACGAGATCAAGGCGGTCTAGCGGTATGCCTTCATCTTGAACCGGGTGGAATCTGGCCGAGTTCTCGTGTATAAAAGGATGACCTCCTCCCGAGTTCTCAAGTCTTTTCCTCCTCACCACTCACCATCACAATCACAACAAGACTACCAATTCGAAGCCGGCCTTCAACCACTTCCTTACGCTCCTTTCATCACTCGTTGCTAGACAATCAGTCCTTCTTTAGATTTGATTCTACTGCCCAGTTACCACTCGCTCAACTTACACTTTCAACTTCCGAGTTTTCATCCACCAAGCTTCAAAATGCAGTTCTTCAAGACTCTCTTCGTCCTCTCCGCCGCTGTTGCCGGCCATGTCGCCGCCATGCCCAGCGCCAAGTCGGGTATGATCCCTACTACTGAGATACCAGCAACTCCTCTAACCAACTTAGCTGTTGCCCCTGCTGGCGAGACTCGAAGCGTTGCTGCCCGAGCCCCCGCTGTCGCTACCAGGGACAACGAGGACGTGAGTGACTCGAAGCCTGATAGATCTGTTTGACTTGCCACTAATCATTACTATCAAGTACAACTTGTCCAACCTGTCCAACTGGCTGCCTGACTTCTCTGGAAGCTCGGCTACCAACAACGGTAACAACGCCGGCAACCAGGACGGTAGCTCCTCCTCGTGGACGAGCTCCATCGGCGACTTCACCGGGGACATCATCAAGCAGATCGACAGTGTAAGTTTGGGTACCGCCTGGAATACACAACACCTTTACTGATGCACGCAGGGCTCCCTCAACTTCAACCAGCTGGCTCAGGATGGCCTTGGATTTGTCAACGAGACTCTCTCCTCTCTTGATCTGAACGGCCTTGCCAGCAAGATCGGCCAGGAGACTTCCAAGCTGGCGACTCGTGCCGTGGTGAGTTTCGAATCGCGCTGAGAGCGCTGCGAGCACTGGACTAACTCTTCACAAGGACACCGATACCCTCCCTGGTGGCTCCATCCTCCAGTTCCTGGCTTCCACCACCAAGTCGCTCCTGGGCAAGGTTGACATTGACAGCCTCGTCCAGAAGGCCGTGTCTGCTACCAGCGGTGCCCTCTCCTACGTCAACTTCAACTGGATCATCAAGACTGCCCTTGGCCTGGTCCAGAACCTCCTCGGTTAAATTGAGCATGGTGGTTTCTGAATTGGCAGTGGATGCCGATGCAGAATGTTGATCCACACACAACATTTTTTTACTTTCTTGAAGGCCGGCCTCGATGCAATTGGGGTCTTGTTTTTCTTGTCACTCGTTTACGATTACTTTTCGCCTTTGGGTCTGCAAGTCAGGCCCGGCACCAATAAACAGATTTTGACTGGTCATCTTCTTGGTCGATTGAGTGAACTTATATGTGACATGATTGTATAGCAAGTCTCTGAACTATGGTGAGGATCGTGGGTTGATTGAAGTGGAAGCGACTGCCCTTTATGGAGCAGGTCGCTTCCCCAATAACGAAAAACACGCAGTTTCTTTGCGCTCTCTATCATGGACCGCACGAGCAGTCCAGCTTCCACTGTATGATGCTGCGCGAACAAGGCTCTGCATTTGATATGAGAGAGCGACTTGTCTCCTCCAGCATGCTATGTTTCGAAAGGCCCCTTTGGCAACAATACAGAATAAAATGGGTTTCTTCTACTCGACTACAGAGCCAGTGGTAAAGCCTGCTAACATGCTCCGGAGACTCCTGTACGTGATCGGCTTAGTGTGGAGGGGAAAGCCAATAATATCATAACTCTGCCACCTTCAGATGGATCAAAAGAAACACATGAGCAAAAGAACACAGTTTCTTTACATAAATAAGCATTTCGTCGGTTAATGTAATGAAATACTTAAACCTTCTCGAATTAAAACTTCCAGTTGCATCACTGCATCGCCGAAAGAGTATGGGAGAAGCCATAGATCTGGCTTCAATTGTCTACATGCCCGATGACTTACCTCAATTGTTATTGCGCGTAAAGTGCAGATGTGTCAAGACAAGCTGCCCTTGACGGAGCACCCAAGAAATTCAGGTAGTGTCAGTATCGGGTCTATTATGATGCTGGAGATGTGGAAAGGCACGATGGTCTTGGTTGTTGTGAATGGAAGCTGCCCTTGAGAAAGCAGTAATGGAATTCAGACACCGCGTAAGGTGCCCCCACTTGTTGCAGTCTTCTTCCTTAATGACAAACTGGGTGAGCGTCTTGATGACCTGGCGTCTGACAGCGGCCTCGGGTAACTCGGCCTGCCCGGACGGCCGACACTGTGACATTACCCGAGGTGAGAATCGTATGGGCGGTACCTCAAGGGATGGGCGTGGACTTTCTAAAGGCCCCATTGAACTTCGTCCGGAGTATTCTACTGTTAGGTAACAAAAGACAAGAGTGACCTGCCCGAGGGTGTCTGTTGTTGGCTTCCTCCCATGTTTCTGCAGGTCGTATCGCACAAAGCCAGCCCCGTTGCGCTATTTAGCGCATCTTGTCAGATTCATGAGCGTAGAGAAGGGACACGGCTTTGGAGCTACCCCTCTCTGTCCCGCCCCTGAACTTAGTGGTCGGTGCGACGCTGCCGGGCGCCAGCGTGGCGGTGAGTGAAGGAGAGCATGGCATGACGGGGTTAAGCTGGCTCGATGGGTTGAGTATCTGGGTCGCGAGGTGCTATGAAGACGCAAAGACTGCGGGAAAGAAGATGGTAGATGCTGTTGACGCTGTAGTCGGGTCGTCTGCTCTTGCGGGCGACACTGTCCCCCCTCGAAGGATCTCAACTGACCGCCCGTCAATCCTTCCTTGATGTGACTCACGCACTGGACAGCTCCTGACCAATCAGATAGCACTCTCTACCGGAGGCAAAGCAACGGCAAAGGGGTTCAAAGGCAGATGACCGGCTGAACCGGCCGCAAGTATCAGCAAACTGTCGGATGGAGTGGCCTTTCGGGGAACAACAATGTATGGCGAGTGAATTGGATATTTGACCTTGATAGGATGTTTTCATTGTCATATTTTAGCCGTTTTGTTTAGTGGTCGAGCCGTCATGGGCAAGTCTCGGGTCGGGTCCATAGTTTGGAGTCTTCACAACTGAAGCGGCCTCTACCTAGAAAGGCCCTCCTAGTCACGTGCTCCTAGAGCTTCGCTTCATGCTCCAGGTGGACCCTTTCCGGAGTGGACCTCGATGCTCCCTTTGACGGCGGTCCCTAGTAGATGCCTCTGACTCGGTGGTAATAGGCTGGTTAGTGGGATGAATACGCGACTTTGACTCTCTTTCGGCACCGTGTTCATTATTGTTGTGAAGGCGAGCTGCCCTTGACGGAGCAGTACTGCAATCCAGATAGATAGACTCTCTTTCGAGTCGCCGAATGGAGGCATGATTCAGCCTCGCCCTCGTCGACCATCTCTTGGCGGGTTGTGCGTAGGCAAGCGGCCATGGCGGAGACAATCCTGCCGGCCCAACTATGACCACGTATTTCTCTGCCCTGACGTTGGTCGTCTCCATCAGCGGGTGCGGGCCTCGTGGTTCTTGAACGGTCATCCCGTCCAGCATCTATTGGTTTCCATGTGACTCCCCGACTGTGCTGAGCGGCTGCCTATATTATTACTGAGTGGGAAAGATCGCGATCTTCCTGGTGGCTATGGATCATGGTCAGTTTCATTTGAGCCAATTAATAAAACTGTTGACAGAGACTTGACGTTATACTTACTGCCGCCAGTACGGCGGTCCTCGCTGTGGTGGATATCTATATGGTGCCGCTCACATACCATCACCAAGATATCAGCTTCAGCGATAGCAATATCGGCTCTGAGTCTCGCAGTCAAGCCAGGGAAGACAATGAAGACAGACGGTGGTTAATTAAATAAAGGCTCTGTTCTTGGCTAGACAGGGGAGCACAGCTGCTCGTCCATGCTTGAAATAGTTGCATTCGGGTATCGGCCCAACAACCACTTGATTCGGCTATCTTGCTCGTCATCTTGCATAATAAACATAGCACGACCCCAGTCAATCTCGGGATGGCCTTCCTCGACATCGGGTCTAGCCGAAGGCGACCTGTTTCAGCCTGCGGGAGCTTAGAAATCCCGTCCTACGGCACCTGTCTGCCGATGGGGCTCTTGACTGACCCCTATCTAGCACTCCCTGCTCTCATAGTACTGCGGATATCAGAAGATCAGCGACTACTAGTACATATCTAGCCAATGAAAGCATGGATGACTTTGCGGACTTGTTTCAAGGTAGAGTGCAAATCCTCCGAATTCCGACTTACGGATGCAATTTACATCCGCAGAAAGGGAGAATTGTCAGCCAAACAGTCTCGGCAGTTGTGCTGTTGACCCACGGCCCTCGTCGTATCCTAGGAAACAAGGCGGACATTACGTTACAGGTATACGCAATACATCTTCACCGCGAGCTACTTATACTGCCCATGTTGTGCATGAACAAAGCAGTTTTCTTCCAAGCCAAGTTTTCCTGACCCAGAGGCCAAGTCTTCCAGGTTACCAAGTTGTTACAAATCTTTTATCAGGCCATCCCGATGGCGCTGTTCAGTAGTCTTCAGTGGCTCTTCGATATGCCGCTATTCGCATCGGCATTAGTTCTGACTATTTTCATTGTAAGTTCTCGCCAGTAGACAAAAACAACCGCTCTTATGTATTCTTACCCATTCTTGACGACAATTGCTCCTCGGGATCATCTTGGCCGCCTAGACACTAACCAAAAGCAAGGCCATCAGCTGGCTTGTCTCTGTAGCGATTTACAATGTCTTCTTCCACCCGCTCCGAAAATACCCAGGCCCGACCCTGTGGGCTATATCACGCATTCCTTACACGTTGATGTTTGTGTCTGGAAAGAGTCCTGTCCGAATGCTTCGAATGCACCAAAAGTATGGCGACATCGTCCGTGTCGCCCCTGATCAGCTGGCATTCTTGCATCCCGAAGCGTGGAAGGAAATCATGGGCCACCGAAAAGTCACCGAAGCAGAGAATGCCAAAGCTCCTCACTTCTTTCCTGAAGGGAACGGGAGTGTCCTTGGTGCCGACCGAGAGAGCCACGGCCAACAGCGTCGCCTGCTTTCCCACGGCTTCTCGGCTCAAGCCATGATGGAACAGCAGCCCGTTGTTATGAAATATGTTGACCTCCTTATACGCCAGCTTCACGAATATGGTAATGGCGGCTCCAAGGCTCTGAATATCTCGGCGTGGCTCAATTTTACTACCTTTGATCTCATTGGCGACCTCACTGTTGGTGAGCCTTTTGGCTCCTTGCGC
This sequence comes from Fusarium setosum, assembly GCA_013623625.1. NCBI lineage: Eukaryota > Fungi > Ascomycota > Sordariomycetes > Hypocreales > Nectriaceae > Fusarium > Fusarium setosum. Next base: position 20,043 of record JABFFE010001090.1, read on the forward strand.
AACGGCGACTACCACCCCTGGGTAGCTCTGATCTTTGCCGCTATCAAAGCCAGCGCGTACAACTATACCCTTCGCCAGTTTCCATTGATGCCAGCTTTACTGGAGATGCTCGTTCCAAAGAGTCTGAAGGAGAAACTTAAAGACCATCAAGGACTGACACGACATCTGGTGGATAAGAGACTCGCGATGGATACTGACAGGCTTGACTTTTTGGCCGCCATAAGTAAGGAACGTGGCTCCAAGGTGTGTAAGATCATATTCCCAAACGGAACCTCTGTCTAATTGGCCACCTATGTGCAGTCTCTCAGTAAAGAACAGATATATGGGAATGCTGGCGCACTTATTATTGCTGGCTCCGAAACGACTGCAACAGCCCTATCGGGACTGTTGTACTTTCTCAGCCAGAGTCCAGGTGCCATGGAGAAGCTTTCAGCCGAGGTCCGAGAAGCTTTCAAGTCTCAAGATGAGATTGATCTTCTGAGCGTGCAAAAGCTTCCGTATCTGGGTGCTTGTATCGAGGAAGGCCTACGTTTGTATCCACCGGTCCCTACTGGTGTCCCTCGCTACACCACCGCCAATGTCACCATATTTGGCGAATACATTCCCCGTGGAGTAAGACTAAGCCGGACACGGGCTCTTTTGTTATGGGATGCTGACATTAAACTTCACAGACTATCCTCGACATCTGGCAATACGCCATGTTTCATAACCCGCTGTACTTCAAGGATGCAGACCAGTTTGTTCCGGAGAGATGGTTAGGAGACACTCGTTATACTGGTGATCGCCTCGATGTCGTACAACCCTTTTCCTTTGGCCCGCGCAGCTGCCTTGGCAAGAAGTAAGCAACTGTATTCCGGTTGACTCATCGATGTATCATCTAACGCAATACTGTTTTTTAGCCTCGCTTATGCTGAGATGCGCCTGATCCTATCTCGAATCATCTGGAACTTTGACATCAGGCTCTCAGAAGAAAGCCAGGGATGGGCCGAGGAGTGCTACCAGAACGTGTATGTGCTGTATGATAAGCCTCCCCTCCACATGCACTTGACACCCCGGCATACTGCCTGAGATTTCGAGGATATTGGGGAAACTCTGATAGATAGACTACTGTATGGGCCGTAAAGCTAGAAGAGGAATATGAAGTCTGGGCTATGGTGAGTGTGGTTGAAGCATGGTGGCTAGTACTTGCCTATTTAGGTGGCCATTGTTGAAAACTTTGATATAGTGGTATAGTAGCTAAAGACCACCTTCCATGACAGTCCAAGAATAGAGTTAACGCACGTTACGTGTCAGTCGCCCAGGCGATTACGTCCCCTGCTTTCACAGTTCCATCATCATTAGTTGCACGACGCTGTAAATATCAGGTTCCAACAAGTTTATCAGTTACATTGAGACAACGGCTCTTTGGAGAGCATTGAACTATCAAAGTGTTGCTTCAGAACCATGAGACCTTCAGCAGTTTCAGTCTTTTAGGCCAGTATAAGTCGACGACCAAGGAGAACACCACGGTCGCTCGTGCATGGGTAACATGTGACACTGCTGGCAGAAAAACAAACCCCGCGATGATCCAGGCCAACTGCTATCATATCCGTGCTACGTAGTATCAACAGCGTCGGATGTTGTAAAGCCCGGGACCCCGAGACGGGTTTCAAACCTCCGACCCACGAACTCTGTGCGGGCTATTGGGAAGGATCCACTACAATCTCCGCTAGTAGGTAGGTCTTGGTCCCGTCTCGTTTAAAATGATGTGGGATCCGCGTTGACGTGCTCCAACCATCATGGGCAACAGCAAGTCCGCCTATGCCACAGATATAACCCACCACCATCACCTCTCCTGAATGCCTCTTCAGATTCTTCCAGGCTGCCAGTTCATGTGGTGCGGCCTTTGTCATTGGGAAGCCCAAAATCCAAATTTTCAAAGACATAGGCGTCTCGGTACTTGAGATTGAGCTTGATCTGGACGCTCCGCTCCAAAAGCTGACCAAGGCCATTCAAGAGCAAGGTGTCGTGATATCATGTCTTGCTCCAATTTCTACTTCCTTGCAAATTAAACTTGTCGACGCATCCAAGGGCCCAGGCGTCAAACGATTTGTGCCTGACTTTTTCGAAACGTACACCCAGCCATTTATCCGAAGTGCATGGCATGGTAACTGGTTTCGCTGGTCCCTTTCTTTTCTTGGTACTAATATAAGTAAGAAGGAGGAAGCCTTGAATAATATCCAGAAGATCTACTTACTATATACATTAATCGATGTGGGTTGGCGGTGTCAAGGCTCACTACCTCAACTGCCCTTAGGGAAAACCGACTGCGTGACTAGACATTCCTGGGAGAAAGTGTACGGTGATGGCAAGCAACTGTCAGCACTTGTCGGCTTGCGAGATATAGGCCTTTATGTGTCACGCATTGTAGTCGGTATACGGCCAATCAGCAGATATGCTGGCTCGCTGTCAAAGAGGTCCAACGCCGATATATTAAGCGGCTATTGAACCGCTACATATGCCTACCAGAGGTTTAAATTGTAATCCTATCTGCGGCGCCGTCTCTTATTGTGAGCATCAACACACACCCTGCAGGCGTCCCATTCGGTAGAATCCTGCCGCGTAGATTCAGTGCATTGGTCCTCTGGACAGCGCTCGACGCCGTTCTTTATCGCCGTTCTGCATCTCCGGACGTCCCACTCTGCTCCCAGCCTTCTCCCACAGCGGCAGCAAACGATCGTCACATAGATGAGATGGCACATGTTGTCAGCGCTATCCCTCAAGCTAGAACAAGGGTAGTGTTGGTTTTGGAAAGTTGTGTTGGAACGATAGAAATGGAGGAGTCTGTCGCCAAAAGCTCAGAGTGCGGATACGAAAATGAAAGGAAATTAGATATTAGCGAGAAGTAGGCTGGTTTTATACCCTCCACACACTCATATCACAGTATTACATTGAAGTGAATGGTGCATTAACTGCTCCCTCGTTCACGAAAGCATTGACAGGGCTGCGAATCAAGATAGATAGTCACGGTCATCCGGATACTGGCTAATATTGACAGTGTTGGTGATAGCTTTACGCGTATGCCAGCTTTAAGCAGACTTTGTGACTCGTGATATTAGTCCAGTAGGGTCATTTTCTAGGTATGTCACTGTCAATCAAACACCGCTGCGAGCGGTTAAGGAAGGTTAGGTAATCGTCGAGCCAACCGGCCACTCTCGGCGCCCGCCGCCGCCTAATCTTGGACCAACTTGATCTCTGATTCCCCTCGCAACAATATACTTACCTGTCACCTGCATTCCCAAGCTAGCGTTGTTGACCCTTCGTTACTAAAAAAAAATCCACATTCATTCCTCGTCGCCGTGATGGAGCCCGCTTCAACAACCAGCTCTGGCATTCTGCCTCCGCATTCACCGCCACCTCCTTGGAGTTTGTTGGAATTTACCTTCAGCGATATAGATACGGACGCGGAGCTGATTCTTACCTGCTATGGTAAACGCTTTTACCTCTATCTTTTTGCCGATAACTTTTCAGAGTCCCCCCAGCTGAGAGAGAAGTATCTCTTCTTCCTCCAAGTTGCTGATAACTTCGAGCTGGATGGGGTCACTGTTGAAGACTTTTATGACTGGGCCGTTGAGCCTCTGTTCCCCTTGTTCCGGGAGCTTTCAGAAGATAAGATTCGCACTTTGTATGACTTTTTGTTCCCCGAGGCCTTTTTCTACACCTTGCGAGCTGTTTCCGACACGTTGGTCCCCACGCCCTGCGAGAGCCGGGAGGCTGATGACGCGCCAAGATTCGGCGTTCATCTTCCAGACGAATCGTGCTCCTCTTTTCAACTTTTTCCGCCGTCCGATATTCAGATCTGCACGGTACCATCATTTGGACCGCCCTCCCCCATCCCAAGCAAAGTGCGCTTGAAGGATGGAACCTTCGCCTTCTTCAAGTTCATCCGAGGAGGAGACAAGGGATTCCTCAAGAAGGAGCTTAAGAACTATAAGAACCTCAGCGAGGCGCAGCTAGACGGTGATTTCAGAATCTCTCGGCTAAACAGTATTGTGCGGGATGAGGCCGGTATTGTCTATGGCCTTTTGCTTAACTATATCGACTGCGAACACATGACTCTTTCTTGTGCTGTTACGCCTGACATAGTAGCGTCTCTACGAGAGAAATGGGTTTCGCAGCTTCGGTATACTATCGGAAAATTGCACGAGGCCGGTATCGCTTGGGGAGATGCAAAGCCAGACGATGTTCTCGTCGACCAGAACGAGGATGCATGGGTTATTGACTTTGGCGGTGGATATACGGTGGGCTGGGTGCCTAAGGACCTGGCGGGAACAGCAGAAGGGGATTTGCTCGCTCTTGGGAAGATCGAGGAGTATATCAACGGCATTGGTGACACGTTCGAGGATGACAGGCCTTGATTGTTGTCGGCATGCTGCAATTAGACTGGGGCTTGGAGGCGACTATGGATGAATCTATGGCGGGAGCTGAAAGTAAGGCATGAAAGATGTAACCCTAGGCTGTAAATACTCGAAGACACAAGCAAAGGCCTGCATCATCAAGGCGGTAGTGAACTCGGTGACGGGGTCTGAGCCGTCTGATTTGCCAGAGCACGTAGATCTAGGGTTCAACGTGAATCGCCGCATCCGTAGTTTCGACAGAGTCTTGGTAGATGGAGTATCAACCAGCCAATAAGATCTGTTTTGCTTCACCCTGACTATCGTTCTCTGGCTTATAGTGTGGGGGACAACAATCGCTTCAAGGTTGGTTTGATAGTAACTTGAACCTGCCGAGTACGGTCGCCGACAAACCTTCAGTCGGCCCGCGAGCTTGGCATTGCTATATCTGCCAAGTTGATCGTGCCGTCTCCATTGTAATTGAGCGGGATGCCCGCTATGAATGCTCCGGACACATATCTACAACATCAACATCAGGCCATACAGAACACTTGAAAGAAGGAGTTGGACTGCCACCGTACCGCCATCTTCGACAACGGTCCTACTCTAGTGGTTCTAATCTATGTTCCCGGGATACCCTAGCTTTTCCTCCATCAATATCTCCTGCAGCTGTTTTGTAGGCTCTTTGAGCGCGTTGGTTTCTATCTAGTCTATTACCTCAGTGTCAGAATGGCCGGATCAGTGGGGTTTATGCTCATCGCTGTTCTGGGCCTAAATAATAATCACGTGCCCTGGAAGATAGTGTTTTAATTGGTGAGATCGTCGTGGTTCTTGCTTCGTCATCAAATTCATCCCTCCAGGGACTATGCCAGAGATCGATCATCCTCGAGGTACGGCACAAAGAGTGAATAATTGAGTTTCCTATTTAATGCTTGATTGGATAATCTGTCACTGTACTGGATGGCTCATTTCTCTTTTTTCCTTGCAAGATTGATTCTAGAGTCAACGGGGTTGTGGGAAACAAGTCGCCTCGATTATGCTTCAGGGTAGGAACATGGCCACGAGAGGATAAACTGCGAACCGGTCCCGAAAGGATCTTTAACGTTGGAACTCGGACGAGAAACTTGACTGGGGATAGGCACATGTAGGGCATCTAATAAAGCTGATTGATATCGCGTGGGTCTCTTTCTGGCTCGATGTGCTAGCACTACCCTTTGACAATGTAGCTTAAAAGTATGGTATGGCGTTGACGAGGGCTACCGTAACTGACGGCGAAAAAGAGTGTTGTGTCTGATTTTTCCTGTTCTCAATCTCAATTGAGCATCGAAAATCTATTCTTATCGTATTTTGTGATGTCTACATGATCTATTCGTCTTACAGGATGATTATCGTCTTGGCCATTCGAGATTCCCAAACTCTGGCCCCTTGCGAGAATTTATCATGGTCACCAAGCTTCGAGTACACCATTTCATCTACCTTCACTTTCTTAATCTACTTTGGCCCGATGATAATTCGTCATATTACTACCAGGACAATAACATCGGAATGTTTCGGATGCGGCTAACTGCCGCAATAATCATCACACAGTCTTTGGCGTTCTTGAACGAGTACGAGTCTACCGTTCCCGGCTCTAAACTTGGTTTTTCTTTTTCTATTGATAGTGGCAAAGCCCCAGTCCGACGCTCCCCAGAGTCATTGGGCACGGTTCATCCTGGCGTCAGTCACCTGTCACTTAGTTGCAGCGCTATTGAGGAAGAGCTATTGATGAGTTTAGCGCCAATAGCTCCTCACAAAGTGCAAGGCATGTTAATCACCTGCCGATCATTGCGTCAATGGCCAGTGCTCACTCGCTCTTCTGCCATATCGGTTGCAAGTAGTAGGTGATACGTTGCCGGTGACTGTGGCTATATGAGAAGGTCTTATGCTGCAACTACCAAGACTTGCCAAAAATACAACCCTTCCGTCAAGGCAATCACTCAGCTGAGGCCACCGCATCTGCAACGTTCTGGATGTTCCTGGAAGCTGCTGTTGCACTCTCGCCTCCAGTCTTGTACCGAATTGGCCTTGGCTTTGCCGTGATGTGATTCCTTTCTGGGCAAGTTTCTCTGATATTGGTCAGGGTAAGATTCCAAAAGCGTCCGACTCACGGGCGCATCGGGCGAGAATAGCAAAGATGTGCTGAGACAAGACCTAACATCATCACATCCACCCGTGTTCCAAAAGCAAGCCCTGCGCCACTTTCGGAGTTAGGCAGTGACTGAGGAACCCGGCCTTAGCCAATGCTGGCAGGCCTAGCGGGATACACATGGTACGTCGCATAGGCCAGGCCGGGAAGGCGACGCAAGGGCCTGCCGTTCTGGCGTGGGCAGGTCGAGCTGCGAGACGAGACCAGGGGGAAGCGAGCCCCGGTCTCGTCGGGAACCACGGATCCTGGACGGGACTAGACCAGGGGGTCACATAACGCGCGCGCAACCAACATCTACAAAGGTACGTAGTGGACTAGCGAGGACTTAAAAAGGGTCCCAGTTGAGGTGAACTTGAGATTCGTGTGTCATTAAGTCGCATCGCAAGCCTTTCTTCTCCTAGACGACAACATCATCATCATGGGTTTCAAGCTCCTTGAGGTGGACACAGCCACCGACTTTGCCGAAGTCATCGAGTGTCAATGGAGCTCGTACGAGAAACCCTATCAAAGCTTCTTTCGCATGTTTTGCCCCCTTCACGGCAATGGACCTACTGCCCGAGCTGAGTCGCTCAAGGACTCTGTGGCCCTCCAGCTGGAGTGGCACAACACGGACCCTACCAGTTACTGGGGAAAGGTGGTTGACGACGACGGCAAGATTGTGGGTGCTTGCCTTTGGAAGATCTGCCCATCCAACCCATTCGAAGACTACGATGCTCACTGCGATGCCTCTTGGCACCCTGAGGGAGAGAGACGGGAGTACGTCAGCCAGTGTTTGGAGCAGATGGAGGCACCAAGACGGGCCATGGGCCAGAGACCTCAAGTTTGTAAGTCCATTTCCCTGATCAGTCACTGGCAGCTCGCTAATGGCCCGAGACCTGAACATCCTGTACACGCACCCCGACTACCGACGCCAAGGCGTGGCCGACCTGGTCATGAACTGGGGCACGCAAAAGGCCGACGAGATGGGCGTTGAAATGTGGCTTGACGCTACCGAGTATGGCGTGCCTGTCTATAAGAAACATGGCTTCACGGTTGTCAACGTCAACCGACTGCAACCTTCCAAGGCAGCTCCCGGCGAGGCATGGAAGCAGATTGAGGACGAGCTGCAGCCCATGGTATTCTACCATATGTGGAGGCCGAGCGGTGGGAATTATGTAGAGGGCAAGAGCGTGAAGCCGTGGGAGCGAGGCGGGACGCCGTATACCTCGGAGTCGGAGTGAGGCGGCGCGTGTCATCTAGATTGTCTCACCCACACACATGTATTGCACTTTCTGAAGGGATGTTTAAGCTTGTACCGATGATCGACGACTGGCCTTGGATCTCATCAGCCTTGAAACTCTGGAATTAATTTCATGCAGAGCCATTCACAAGACGGCACGAGCCATATCATGTGCCGTCAGCATCGGCGGGTGATACGGCATGCAACGACGTTGAATCATGCAGCAGAAGCTGTCCCTTCACTGCGCCACCTGGGCCCATCACCCGGGCACAAGAATGCAATGTTTTTCTTTTTCAGTGACACAAGAATTTTATTCCTGCGGCAACACCGGTAGCAGGGATGCAATGCAATCCAGGGGGCGGGCATTCCGCGCCACAACTGAGGGTGAAGAATTGCCCGCCCGCAGGAGAAATCTGCATCCAGCCGTTGAGCCCCCATGTGATGGTCGGGGTTTTCCCAACAGTAGGACTTCTCGGTCGTCCAACATGGAAGCTCTGTTGGTCATTTTTGACATTCGGGCTTCGCAACCAATGGGGAAGGTGTGTGGTCCGAAGGCTCGGCATGCCGGATAGATCTCCGTCGGTTGATTCGATCACTGCCCCTGGCCAGGGCACGGAGCAATACGGAGTCAGTGGTCAGCGGAGGATGTGAAATGTTAAAAATGTGGTCCTCGTCTCTGATGCGCGGGAATGCGATTGGCTGGCCCTGGGCCGTTAGCTGTCGGGTGTCTTCCATGCTTGCTTTGTATGGACGGATACCTCAATGCTACCAACAAGCCAATCACCATGCTGACACCCCACGGCACATCATCAGTTGGTCCGTCCCTCAGGGTACATCACTCGGCTAAAATCCATTCTAGCGGGCAGGTCTGGGTCTTGCCGATGGACCGGCCGCGCCTTGCTATTTGTCGCTCCATCACAGGGAACCCCTGCCACCCGGACACGGCAAGACTGGCTTGGTTGGCTTCTGTTGCAGTACCTGAGATTTGTGACCAGAGGCTCAGTCCAGCCACCGATGTTGGACGGCAAGGTATGGAGCAGGTCACAAAAAGTAATGAGGATGCTGGCAAATATCGCGAGTGCCGCGCGCGCGCCTGGAGTCCGCCATTGACTCTCCCGTCCCTCTGCCCAGGGACCTCCCGCATTCGGTTGAGGTCCTTGTAGGTGTAAGAGCTGAATTAAGGGCCTATTCAGGTCAGGTCGCTACTGTGCTTCTCTCGGGCCGCCTCCCAAGATGACTCTGTGTGCTGTGTGACGTTGTGAGACCCCAAGACGGCTGCTTGACCTCGCTCCCCTTCTGTCTCACCTCCAGCCATCCTTAAACCTGTTTCTTTCTCAAACATCGCCGTTGCGAGATCAATCAATGATCCGTCCATTCTTCCCGTCCAGCTGCTCCTGTCGTCCCACCATGATCTTGCGCCCGACATGAGCTCCCCGCAGAAAATCATCACCGACACCAACAAGTCCCCGCTCGTGCAGGTCTTGACGCTGATGTTCCTGGTCATCGCCATCCTGTCCTGCTTTGTGCGCACAGGGACAAAGATTCACATGATCAAGACCCTGAGGGTTGACGATATCCTCACCGTTGCTGGAACTGTAAGTATTAATAAATATTGACAGCTGTCAGCGCGTTTCACCCCCCGCTAAGTCTGCAAGCCCCGAAATGCTCATGTCCGTGCTCCCAGGTTTTTGCGATCGGCCAGTCTATTGCTGTTTACGTAGGATGCGATAATGGACTGGGACGACACTTCAACACGCTGAGCTCCGACGACAAGGAGACGTTCTTCAAGGTGAGCTCAATGACCAGAGAGTCATTTGCGAACGGGAAAACTAACCGAGTTTTCTGCAGAGTCAATATGCGGCCAACACCATGTTCATCGCCGCCCTCTTCTGCTCCAAGATGTCCGGCACCATGAGTCTCGGCATCATGAGCCAGAAGAACCAGAAATGGCTCACGTACGGCTGCGAGGCCATCGTGGGTGTCTGGGGACTCAGCGCGCTCGTCATCAACTTTTTCCAGTGTCGACTTCCAGCGCCGTGGGTGTACACAGACGACGAGAAATGCATCGACCGAACGGCATTCTGGACATACTACTCCATCGCCAACATCATCACGGATCTCGCGATTGTGATCGTCATGTGCGAGAGCGTGCTCAAGATCCAGACATCGTGGTCCAAGAAGATTCTGGTGATGAGCGTCTTTGGCAGCCGCATTCTGTACGTCTCACTCTCCAATGCATCAGACAAAGCTAACCAATATGAATAGTGTCACACCTGCAATCGCAGTACAAATATACTTTACGAACAAAGCCTTTTCCTCGACCGATTTCACATTCTCTATCTGGGAAGCCACCATCGCCATAGGGCTGGTCCAATGCCTCGCCATCCTCACCGTCTGCATCCCCAACTTCAAGCCCTTCCTCGACAGCCTTGAATCCGGCCAGATCCGCGTCGACGATCTCCGAAGACAGGGCAAGTCGAGCAGCAACGGATACCCTACGAATCGGCCGACATATGCGGGGTACAAGTCAAGGTCCGGCCAACACAGCGGTCTTGCATCACGGATGACGAAGTCGGCCGCTGATGACCCAGCTACGACGAGTAAGTCGCAGCACAGCCAAGTCTTTGAGATGGTTGACCTGTCCAAGGCCAAGTCGAAGGCAACTGCGAAATCAAGGACGGAGGGGGAGGGAACATCTTGGGATAGACAGAGTCGGACGAGCCAGTCCAGCCAGACCATTCTCATACATCAAACGTGGCAGGTGGATGTGCAGAACATGCACGAAAGAGCGCTAGAGCAGGGCTAAAGAGCGTACTTTTTTTTTTTTTTTTGCGTTTTTCTTTTTCTATTGACGGAACTGGGGTTTCATCCACATTGGAGTACATAGAATCATGATAGACGAGTCGCGAGAATCAAACTGCATCGAACGCATCTCACAGGCTGAACCCCCCAACCATGTGGAAATTGTCCCGGTCAGCATAAACGCGTAAAGTGGCCACAAGGGAAAAGAATGCCCAGGGGAAGGGTGAACTATGCAGGGGGATTCACAGGGGGCAAGGGGGTCGCTTCTTCACATTCTCTGGCTGTTGGTCACAGATTCCTGCCGGGCATAATAAAAAAAGCAAAATGACTTGTACGGATAGAGCAGGTAGACACACGCAGGAAGCGCAGATGAAACCGAGGTGGTGAGTGATAAAAAAAAGCTGTCACTTCCGCCGTAGCCGAACGGACGTGACAAGGAAGAAAAAAGAAACGAGCGGGCTCTGCAGGAATCAACCCATTGCCACCGTTCTCACCTTGTATACAGCTCTTCTCTTAAGACGCCATCTTTCGGTACAGCGTCCACCCCTGGTCAGCTTTCTGAGATGTTACCAACACTGAGTTGCACCTTGGCCTGCTCCACTTTGATGCAACGGGGGCGTCGGAGCATGCTGCCGGTCATTCCAATAAGCGAGGGGCAAGTCAAGCATGTGTTGGGGGAGGTACCTGTTAGTATCCATGTATCAGCAACTTTTGCGTGTAGACGGCCGCCGACCGTTGGCGTACATGTCTTGAATCCTCGCCTTTTCTTTGCATGTTTCTCTTTCCTTCACATTCCTCCTCCTCAATCCTTTCATTTGGCAATCGTTTTTTTCCCTTCTGCACTGCAAAAGGATCCAGTATGACTAGTGACAACTCCAGCTACGAGATGGGCAACTCGGCCACCGTCAAGGCCGCCGAGGCTCACATCACCGAGGGTGAGCCCAACTCTGAGTCTCGGTCTACGAGCACCTTTGGCGATAAGGATCAACTGGCGCGACTGGGTAAGAAGCAGGTTCTCAAGGTAAGTCAATTCATTTCATTTCATCGCCACTTTCCAACACCATGTTCTTTGTTGTTGTGAAAGCGACCTGCCCTTGATGGAGCAAACAGCATTCAGATAGTCATCCCCATTGAATTTGTTCAATCGCTAATAATGCCTCCCACAGCGCAACTTTGGCTTCATGTCCATCCTCGGTTTCAGCTGCACCATCCTCATCACCTGGGAAGCTGTCACGGTTCTCTTCGCTCAAGGTCTCAACAACGGTGGCACCGCCGGCGTCATCTATAGCTTCATCATCGTCTGGATCGGCAACTTCAGTGTCTTCTCTACCATGTGCGAGCTGGTCTCGATGGCGCCCACTAGCGGTGGACAGTACCACTGGGTGGCCATGTTGGCACCGCGATCCTGCGCCAAGTTCTTGAGCTATCTGACAGGAATGCTCACGGTCGGCGGCTGGCAGGGCTCGGTGGCTTCCAGCGCTCTGCTCACTGGCAACATGATTTTGGGATTGACCTCACTCAACGATGACCTCTTCCAGCCCAAGCTTTGGCAAGGCACTCTGCTCTTTTGGGCCATCTTCTTGTTTGCTGTTTTCATCAACACTCTTGTCAGCTCGGTGCTGCCCAAGTTTGAAGGCTTGATCTTGATCCTCCACGTCCTGGGCTTCTTTGCCATTCTCATTCCCCTCGTCACCCTCGGCCCTCACGGAGATGCCAAAGAGATCTTTTCCACGTTTGTCAACAATGGCGGGTGGCAATCTCAGGGCCTGTCCTTTATGGTTGGTATGATGGGCAATGTCTTTGCCTTTGTCGGTACTGATGCCGCTTTCCATGTACGTCTCCTTGTGTCACTTGGCTGCGACTGTTGCTCACACTCTCTAGATGTCTGAGGAAACTGTAAACCCCTCCGTTGTGGTGCCCACCTCCATCCTCCTCAGTCTCATCATCAACGGCGCTTGTGGTTTTGCCATGATCATCGCCATGGTCTTCTGCATGGGCAACTTTGACGATGCCATCAACTCTGGTCCCGGCCTGCTGGGATTCCCACACATGTACATCTTCAAGCAGGCTACCAACTCTACGGCCGGTGCTACCGTCATGGCCACCATCATCATGATTCTCGGAGCTTGTGCCACCGTCGGTATGCTTGCATCTACCTCTCGAGTCTTTTGGTCATTTGCCCGTGACCGTGGTCTCCCTGGCTGGCGCACCCTGTCACAAGTCAGCGAGCGCACAACTGTCCCCATCTACGCTGTCGCCGCCACCACCGCCATTGCGATCCTTTTGTCTCTCATCAACATTGGATCTCCCGTTGCGTTCCAGAACGTCACATCCCTGTCCATCTCCTGTCTCTACGCCTCCTATCTCATCGCCGCCGTTCTGCTGCTCTACCGTCGCTCAACCTCGGGCTTCGCAATGCCAGGTACCGCTGAGCTCCCAGCCCTGGCCAACACCACGGGTGCTGAACTGGTTTGGGGTCCCTTCCATCTCAAGGGTGCTTTTGGCATTGCCAACAACGTCTTCACCATCTGCTACCTGATTATCATCGGCTTTTTCAGTTTCTGGCCTCCAATGCTGAACCCCGCCGTCGACGTGATGAACTACAGTGTTGTGGTTACCGGCTTTGTCGTCATCTTCAGTGTTGTCTACTACTTTGCTTGGGCTCGGAAGGAGTACAACGGTCCTATTGTGGAAACCTAAACGGCGTCGTCGAGTCTTGGAAAAGTTGCATTATCATTTTAATAGCCCGTCGTTTGCACATACATAGCTTTATTACTTAGATAGTCCCAATGAAAGCAATCCGGACAGTATACGTGACTGCGATTTGTTTAAATCGTGTCAGGACGTTTCTCCCGTGTCGTTCGTTTTCCCGTGAAGATCCGCCCTCCATCTTAGAGCTAAGTCTGAGACATGCATGTGACAATTGAACGGAGCGCAGGGTCTGTTGAGTCATGTGAATTGCTCCGTTGCAACCCTGTCTGTTCCATCAAGCCAGGCCGTGACACTTCTCAGTATTGTCGATAAAAGCACCGTGAACAACTTAAATACGGGGGGGAATGACTATTAGAATACATAATCCTATTTATAAACATAGTTAGATGCCTCCTTCATATACTCTCCATGTTATTGAGCCCAAATGTCTTTCCAGTTTATGCCCTTTGTTTTGGCTTGTCCATTCTTAATCCGCCATCCAATTGCCCACCAGTCATAATCGTAAAGTCTGTTCTTGCTCAGGGATATCCCGTTCAGCGGAACCTAGAGTATTTACTTTGGCTTATAATTGAAGCCCTGTGGCGTCTGACCGCCGCTGCCTGGCGTGCCTGTCTCTCTTGACGTTCCCATCCGTCCAGAACACGACGAAACATGGCGAGGATAAAAAGCGTCGGTATCCGGAAGTAAAATATGTCGACGATTAAGGAAAACCAATGAGCCGTCAGCTCCTGGGCTTCTCGACTCTCGATAACCCAGGCGAAGCGACAAGTGGCCATACCGATGGTTATGACAAAGTTACCCCAGTTCCAAACACCGCCCTGGTTGCGCTGTCAGCAGGTGGTCTGCATTTCGAGAGCCCTAAGTCAAACTGGGAACCGGGAAACTCACAACAACCCAGAAAGGGGCCAGCATCCAGAAGCTGACGAACAAATTCAGGACCTTGAGCCAATCGTCTGTCACAAGAACCTGTTGGCCAAACCCCAACCTGTCACAAATCTCCAAGTAACCAAAAGCATGGTAGTAGCGAAAAGCATAGATCGCAGTACGGACAGCAGTTAGGCTAAGCGCCATGTTCCATCCGAGACCATGGCTGAGACGGAACAACGAGGCCAAAAATGACCGGCGCGGTGGGGGTTGTTCTTCTCGGGGGTGGCCCCAGATTTGAGGCTGAAGTTCGCCAACAAGGAAAACAACACCAGCATTTGCCAGGCAGAGAAAGGTTCCACTTATGGAACTGAGATAAACATAGGCTCGGTATAATGTCTTAGAAGCCGTCGTTGGATTGCTAGATATCCAGAGTACTAACGATGCACTCGCAATGGAGAGTACGAGATCACTTTTGGAACGGGTCAGCGGTTGGAGTCACTTCCGGTTCATTGCAGCAAGAGAGCAAAGGGTCTCAAGCTCGGGATCTCAGGCGGACAACTGCTAGATGACACTTACATGATATAGAAACGCTCCAGCACCCACAAAAACTTGGGGTTTCCTGCTGTTCTTGGCTTTGGGCTGTTGAGTAGACATACCCAGCCTAACAGCAACAGGCAGTTCAGAAGGATCGCGGAAATAGGAAGTCTTCGGCTATCTGGCCAAAGCTGAGGATTTTGGGTGATAATGTCTGGCGTACCTTCGGGGAGCGCTGTTGTGTTCATGGTTCAGGGAGTGTTCCAATATGATAAAAACCCGTGTCAGCTGTTTTGGTCTTGATTGATTGATGAACACGCTATACAAGTGAGAATTTGAAAGAAAGAGGGGTTCTTGCTCAGGATTACTCTGAAATAACCAGTTATATCAGCATGAGAAGCATGCCTACGTCACCAGTCAGACGTTGCCTGAAGTGTTTGGTGCCAAGGAATTGGATACGTCACGTTGCATAGTTATCGTATGGACTTAAGAAAATCATCAAGGGCGGGGGCCAACTAATCGTTATTAAAGCTCTAACTAGTGTTTCATTACAAGCTCGCTCCAGGTTGGTAATATAGTTGTTACGCTCCTTCAAGCGGTCTAGAACAGGATAGTAGCCCAAGCGTGTAAGACCTGAATAATTTGGCTCGGTTTCGAATTCGACATAGTAGCACAAGATTCCATATGGATATGCGTATTTAGCAAGTCGAATCAGTAAGTTATGTATCAACTCGGTATCCAAGAAAAAGCCAGCACAAAAACTGACAGCGGCTGTCGGCCATGGCACGTTGGATACTCTTGTCTCATCGATGCTTGACCAGATGCGAAATAAATGTTCATAAACCCAGATGCAGGTCGAACCATTGATAGCAGTAGGATTTTGCAATCACCAAATCTCAGCATTCAGGTGATGTTAGTCCCCTCGGACCTTGACCCGGAGCTAGGGACCGGAACCCGACCGGAGCCGAATAAGAAGTGGGACTACCCGGAGCCAAAGACCGTCCGGGCTAGTAACGGTGCTGTCTTTCTAAAACATGGGAAGATCAGGGAGTAAAATAGAAGACAATAGAACGCGGGAATTATGCACCATAAATGCCTTGCTCTGGCATGTCAATTGACTAAATGGATCCATAACAACATTACTCAGTCCCTGCTGATATTGAGGCTAGGATCTACCAACATAGCAAAGCTCGATAATTTGGCAGCCTATAGCTTCCCAAGAGACTCCCTCGTAATCTTGACCAGGCCGTTCAGCCAATCTTGATGAGCATTGATCATGGGGTTCGGCTTGACCTCCGCAAACTTCTGCGCCGGCTTTCCAATCTGCGACTCCTGCGTCAGGATCCTAACAGCGCCATAGTCCAGATCCTCCACAATCCAAGCATGATACACATCGATGGAGGTGAGCTCATTGCCGTCATGCGTCGCCTTCCACGCCAGGCGGCCCGGGGAAGACTCAGTCGGCGTGTCAGCCTCCCAGACCTCGGCGTCCAGCGGCAGAGCAAAGGTCGTAAATTTGAACTGGTCGCCCTTTTTCAGCACGGGTCCGGAGGGGGGCGGAGTGATTTTGCTGCAGTTCCAGTAGTACGACTCCCATTTGGAGATGTCGGAGAGGAACTGCCAGACTTGGGTGGCGGTGATGCCGCGCGCGATGACTTCGTTGGAGCTGAAGTTGTCTGTGGTTCCGGGAAGGTATTTCTCGGGCCAGTTGATTGCGGACTGCACGTTGTTGGACATGGTGAAGTTGAATAGTGTAGAGTATAAGCTTGTTCAATAAGGTAAGATAAGTAGGGTTTGTTTTTCGGCGCTAGAGAACTGAATCTCACCTGCAGGACAAGGGAGGCTTTATACTTGGCCCTTCTCAGATTGCAGCTGAACTTCAGGTATTTGAGTGAGGTCATTGGGAATGGTGAGATATCGTCCCATTGGCCCAGTTTCGCCTGAATGCACAATTACACGCGTGGCTCGATGACAAATCGCTGTGAACCAACAGTTTTTTTGTAACATTTGTAATCCTATTCATGCAATCTCCTGGCCCATGTGATAGTGGGGCTGTCCCGAGCTGCGTGGGGCTTAGGGGTTGAAGACACAACAGAGGCTTGTAGGCTGAGCACTGTTAGAAGCGTCGATCGAAGCTGGGAATTATTAAGCGAAGAGTATTTGTAATGCATAAGGAAATAGGATTCCAATGTTCTAAAGCCATCTAGGATAGTGATAATGGTTGTCAAGCTCTTTAGACAGATGCATACTCCCTCTAGTATATGGCTGTATCACGATACTGGGACGGCTTCTATGTTATAGTAGATTAGGTATTGCATGGAATTGGGCCGGTAAAAAGCCTATTTGTGAAACGAAACTGTGTTCTTTTGCTAATGTGTTTCCTCTGATCCATCTGAAGGTGGTACAGTTACGATAGTAATGTTATAGAAGAATCAAAGGCACGAAGTTCCGTGTTACCGAAACGTAGGCTACTGGCATAAACAAGGGATTGCCCTAGCCTCTCTTTGTCCGATATGTAAAAGTTTGTCAATCCAAGCGAATAATTACCGTTGCAATATCCAAGCATCGGTCGAGAAAAAGCAGGACAGATTTGGGTGCGGGGGCCGCTGTGATATTCCGTGTTTCTTTTTGTCTCTCATCAACAACTACCTACCTGCGCGTAAGCGGTCTACCGCGGCAGAATAAGGTGTTTCCCCTCTTTCCGCAAGGCTGGCTGGCATCTTGTACCGAGGGTGTGCTAATAAAGTTTAGCTCCCGATCTTTACTTAGACGATCCTACGAGTTCCACTATTTGAATTCCTTCGCCTCAGATTGTATGACTGACTACTGGAACTAAAAGTTTCACCAACAACGCTTCACGCCCTAGCACGGCCGTTGAGCTACATGTCGTACGAGAGATACTACTCAACATGTCATCTTCAGCTGAGGCAGAGCCGAGTGTCGATGAATACACAGTTGGGTGGATATGTGCGTTGCAAGAGGAGTATGAAGCTGCCTGTAAGATGAGGGATGTGAAATTCACTGGCCCAGACATGTCTAACCCAAATGACGACAACACATATGCTTACGGTCGGGTGTGGAAGCACAATGTGGTCATTGGGTGTCTGCCATTAGGCCAATACGGTTTAACCTCTGCCGCCACTGTCGCTAAGGACATGGTGCGGTCTTTCCCCAAGGTGCGGTTCGCTCTGATGGTGGGGATCGGGGCCGGGGCTCCAACCAAGGAACACGACATTAGACTAGGAGATGTTGTTGTCGGTATACCAGGGCCTAGATCTGGAGGCGTCGTACAGCTCGACGCAGTGAAAAGACTCAAGTCGGCCAGCGGCGAAACCTATGTCGAGCGATATGGCTTTCTCAATGCACCGCCAAGGCTCTTACTCTCAGCTCTACAGACGGTTCGACAGCGGCACAGCGACATCGAGGAAGAGCCCGACCGAATTGCAGAGAATCTGAGCCGAATGGCCAAACGACCTGAGTTCCAACGACCGGCAGACGATCGACTATATCGCTCAGACTACGGTCATCAGGGTGGACCTGATTGCAGTAATTGCGACATGGGAATGCTGCAGGAGAGAGACGAAAGGGACATGACAAACCGACGGGCGGTTACAGTGCATTACGGGACGATTGGGAGTTCCAACTCGCTAATGAAGGTGGTTGAGGAGAGAGACAAGTACGCCGACGACCCAAATCTAAGGATACTGTGTTTTGAGATGGAAGCATCTGGTCTCATGAACACGTTCCCTTGTCTCGTCATCCGGGGCATCAGCGACTACGCGGATTCGCACAAGAATGATGTTTGGCATAACTATGCGGCACTCACCGCTGCCGCATTTGCGAGGGAGCTGCTCAATGTCTTGCTACCTGAGAGAGTCTCGGTGCAACGGCCATGGGTTGGTTTGCAGGAAGAGCGTGAGTGATCTCTTTTTATTTGCTCGTTTAAAATCGCGGTTGGTTTACTGGGTCAATCTTTGTTCACCGTTCATGGCGTAAAAGATTGCTATAGTCCAACACTTGTGACCTTGGGCATTCGAGTATACAGCAAAGGCTGACATCGCGGCAGTACATTCGCTTAAGGAGACGGTCGTTCAAGGTACGGAATTCTCATCCTGCACATCGCTAAGATAATGAAGCAACACCTCTCTTGTCTACTAACCCTCTTACAGATCAGCAGAATAGGGAGAAGAAGAGCATTCTCTCCTGGATCGCAAATGATGATGACTTCCAATGGCACAAAGACAGACACGCCGCGTATTGCCACAAACGTCACCCCGGGACAGGAAGCTGGTTTGAAGAACATCCCAAATTCTTGGCTTGGGTTGACGGCAAGACACCGATACTATTCTGCCACGGAGCACCTGGCGCTGGGAAGAGCGTGATTGCCTCGATTGCTATTAACCATTTTCGGTCCTCTCGGTATAATCCTGCCCCCGTCTATGCCTATCTGTACTGCAACTACGCAAGGCGCGACTCCAACAAGCAGTCTGTTATGCTGCTGCTCTCCGTCCTCCTACGACAACTGTGTACCAAGATTAGGATCCCCGAAACCATCGCCAGGTGTTATCCGGGCGATCATCTGACCTTGGAGCAGATGTCAACTGCTCTAGTGGACACCATAAACAGTAATGGTAGAGTTTTCATCATCATCGATGCTCTAGACGAATGTTCGAGCGACGTCCGTCAGGAACTACTCGATATGCTCGCTGAAGTACAACAAAGAGCAACTGCGAGCTTGATGGTGACGTCACGAGGCGAATTCTTGTCACTTGCCTGCTCAAAGGTAGAGATCAAAGCCGCACAAAAAGACGTGCAAGCCTTCGTCAATGATGGTTTGAAAGACAGGCTGCACGAGGACGCGATACTGCGAGAAACAATTTCTCAGAGAGTTGCTCAAGCAGCAGGACCACTGTAAGTACTAGCTTCCATCTAAACTCAGTCTTTATCTGGTTTTGACAGTCATTTTTAGTTTTCTCATTGCCAAATTCCACCTGCAAGTGTTGACAGATGCCGACACAGTAGAGGATATTGAAGACTGCCTACGACAACTCCCTGAGGGCCCCGAGGCGCTAAACAAGATATACGATGCCGCGGTTGAAAGGATAGACCGGTTGGACGCCCGGCAGCGCGAGCGAACCCATCGCATCTTGTCATGGGTACTCCGTGGCCGACAACCCATGACCAAGAGAGCTCTTGAACATGCTCTAAGTGTGACAGAAGGAGATACTCAGCTCAACACGAGGAATATCCCCGACGCCCGAAGGGTCATTTCTCGGTGTGAGGGTCTTGTCAACTTGAATCAAGCAACGGAAGTGGTCGAATTCGCCCATACTACTATCCAACAGTACTTTGCGGTCGTTCAAGATAAAGTCGGTTGGATGAGTGATCTGTCTACCAACCCTGCCATGGTATGCATCACGTACCTCTCCTTTGACGAGTTCGAGCAGGGCCCTTGCCCAACTCAAGAGGATCTACAGCTACGATTCGTGCGGATGCCGCTCTATGAGTATGCTGCGCGCAACTGGGGCCATCACGTTCGAGAGGCTGGCTTCAGAAACTGGCAGCTCATGCTAGATTTTGTGGGAAATACGCTGAAGTTGTTGTCCGCCACACAAGTCATCGCGGGCCGGGGGGAGCACTCTGGTTTCACAGGACTGCACCTGGCAGCTCGTTTTGGATTGACAGACTTAGTGGAGGCTTTATTAGAGAAGGGCCACAACTCGGTGGCCCAAGCTGAGGGCAGGAAAACACCCCTATTCATGGCGGTCGAAGCCGGCTATGAAGCCACGGTCCAAGTTCTAGCAAGGAACTCCGAAGCTGTCAACCTCCCTGGCGACTGGGGATAGACGCCAATACACCAAGCTGCTGAAAAGGGCTACAATAAGATTCTTCGTATCCTTCTCGAAAATGGGGCCGATGTTGAGGCAAAGACCCTCTTCCACAAGACAGCATTGCACATTGCTTCGTTTTACAATCACCAGCAGATAGTGCAAATGCTCCTAGACGCGGGAGCGGATGTGAATACGAGAGACAGCCAGGGCAAGACACCCATCTTTTCAGCCGTCACAGGTAGAGGAGACAACAGTTTAATCTGCCTATTGCTCGAACGAGGGGCTGACGTCAACATGGCTGACAATGCTGGCAATACGCCGCTGCACACTGCATGCGTTCGCGGCGACAAGGCATTAATCAAACTGCTGGTCAAGGCGGGGAGCGACCTCAACACGATAGACGAGCATGGTAAAACACCTCTACATAGGGCAATCCAGCACATAGCAGATCATGGACTGGGTCCCGAGATTCCTCAGGACGAAATCATCGTGATACTGATCGAACGCATGATGGGTTTACCTCCTCGAAGTTCAAACATCGAACTGACCCATGTCGTTCAAGATGTCGACATGAGGCCGCCTTCAGTGCCGCTTGATGCAGGAACCAAGTTTGACATCAGTACTGTGGCAAAGATATTCGACCATGCAGCCGCCTCCCGCGATTATGAATCCGCCGAGATACTGCTCGACTACTTGGAGAAGATAGTACCGCACACCCAACTCGAAAGCTTTCAGCTCTTCTGTGCCACAGCCAAAGATCAGAAACATCGGGCCAGTAGTCTGGTTGAGGGCAACATTAGCATTGACCCAGCCGATGAGCATGTCCTAGTTACATTTCAGCTGTCGGCTGAAAGAGGCTGGGATGCAGTGTTGTGTGCTCTTCTTAAGCTAGGAGTGCACCCCGATGGCCAACCCAAGTCAACTTTGAGCACCGAAAACAGAACAGCATTACATGAAGCTGCTGAACACGGCCACGAGACGATAGTAAGAGCCCTTTTGGGGGCAGGAGCCCAGATTGACCCATTGACAAGGCGCGGAAACACACCGCTATTTTTGGCTGTAGCTAAAGGCGAGCTGGCGGTAGCCCAAACATTGCTGGAAAAAGGTGCCAATGTTAACCAAGTGAGTAACGACCACCACAATCTGGGGATGCCCGGCATTTTGATGGGAGCATGCGTATTGCATCGGGCGGTGATTACTGGAGGAACTGATCTGGTAGAGCTTCTCCTCCAGTACAATCCTGATCTTGATGTAAGGGTGACTGGCGTGATTACCGACTTCGGGGTGGTCTGTGGTCTAGGCGCTCTTGATATGGCGATTCTGGACAATAACCTGGGATCTGCGAGACTATTGATTCTAGCGGGGGCACGGCCAAACCTCGCAGAGGTTCGTCGTGTAGCTAAGGTGAAAGGAGTTGAGTTGGAGAATACCTTGGTGGAGCTTGGGCTTAATGAATAGCTCTCCTCCGAGCAACTGCACTGGAACCATGCAGGATCATTTACTTTCCCCCCTGATATGCAGATGGACCGAGGCTGGGATTAGCAAATGCTAGTTTCAAGAAAGTAAGAAGATATTTTGTACTTTGGTCAAGTCAAATAACAACGCTGAGCCTTAAAAACACTACCATGCGCCTCGAATAGTACACCGGGTCAATCAAAGCAGTCTTTACCACGTTGCTTGACTGTTTCTGGAAAGGGAATTGTTGCTGAGCAGAGAGATAACTAAACATTCTAGGCAACGCAATGTCAGAGGCTAATCGTAAACGTTAACAGAGATGATAGCTAATGATGTGCCGAGATTTTCGGGCCTATTCTTGTTAATACGTGGCATCAAAATTGTACATCTTCACTGCATCAGCCATGAGAGAGACCCAGAGAAGGGGTTTTCCGCCTAACTTACGCATTACTATGGCGGAGATTCGTCTGCTTCTAAACGCACTGTTCCCGGCTGTGAAACATGTCGGAGCACTATGGCAATCAGTCTCACAACAAGAAATGGACTTGTCCGGTCGGGCACCATTTTCAGCGTCATCCGTGAGACGAAAGATGCGTCGCTTTTTGAAAGGATGATTCAGATTCAATGGGCAATCATCTGTGCAGCCTCAATGTCGGGTGCAGCTCTAGCTCCGGAACTCCTGTGGGATTTCGATCCGTATCCCAATGATGCCTCATATGATGACGATGACGACGACGACGTTGATCACCATTATTATCTTCAAGTACTGGGACCTTGGAGGCAACACTGGAGGAGACGGATCTTGGAGTGGAGCCAAGGCTTGGAGCCCAGATACCTAAAAGACGATTGTGTCTGGAGCTCTACAACCGAGGAAGGGGGACAAATTTGAGAGAGGAACTTGGGCCGAGAGTGTAGACATGAGTAGAACGAATGGAGGGCAGCGTTTTGAGAAACATTCGCGTTTACATGATGGATTTTAAAATGAAATCTATGTCCCTTGATAGACCTTCACATGTCCAGGACACCATGCTGGGATAGTTACAGCTAGTCCACATGGACGGGTTGAGTGCTCAACCATAGCTTGTTGTAGGCACGAAGCGCGCGCTGGACTGCGCAGCCAAGTTAAGCGACTTGCTGGGTACAGATGTTGCAGAAGCTGAACTGCACAAGAGAAAAATCGGAAATGCCAAGGCCAGTAGCTGAAACGCGACAGTCCCAGACCAGGTGTGATTGGTGGGCTCCTCGATTTCGGTTGTTATTATGGCCAGACCCTCGTTTTACGCGTTAGATGTCCGCGTCGTGGGCAGATGGGGCTCCTTGGACGCAACTCGAGCGACTGTTTTTCTCTGATCATGCTGTTTGGTTGGCTGACATTGTCTGTCCAAGGCAGCTCTTCCTGGTCCCTGGCCCCCAAACCAAGGACGGACTAAAAATACTAGCCAGTCAACGGAGAGACACAGGATAATATGGGGCTCAAATCTTCAACTTGTGACCAGAAAATACCCCTCGAACGTCTTTTCTTTGACTGTCAACAACCAGCATGGACACTTGGAATCAAGGCATTGCCGAGTCTCTCTACAGCCCGCTTGTCGGCCATGAGCCACTACGCCTACTCCGACTTGACCCAGGGCAGCGCTTAGATCCCATTGTCTGCCAGCTTGTCCCAACGACTCTGGATGAAACCGAAAAGACATACCTGGCCACCTCCTATACCTGGGGGTCTCCAGAGTGCAACGGCCTAGCCATGAAAATCCAACAGAATGCCTTCGCTATGTTGACTGACCTTCGGCTGCCTGATCAACCACTCTTAGTCTGGATCGATGCCATCTGCATCAACCAAGGCGATGTCAACGAGCGCTCTGAACAACTGCGTATCATGCACCAGATCTATTGTCGTTGCCAATGCGTCATGGTCTGGCTCGGGACAAGCGACGAGCACAGTCACGTTGCCATGAAATTCGCAGCCAGCTTGGATGCTGCCAAATACCTCAAGGAGTACTTTGACTATACTGAAATGGATGGGTTTCCCGCCCAGGCCGAAATATTTTCCATGAAGGGCTATTTATTTGACCCGGAACCGGATACCGACGAAGAAAAGCAGCGCGCAGCATCTATTGTTCACTTCATCAACCGGCCTTGGTTCAATAGGGTTTGGGTCCAGCAGGAGGGATCGGTCTCTTGGGAAACTAAGGTGATCTGTGGCACCGATACCCTTGACTAGGATCGAATATTTGCGCTAGGTTGGCTTCTGACACCGCCTCGAACGACGCTGTGGCCAGACTATGTGCCCTTCAGTTACGCAGAGTCCAGCAACAACCTGTTGGCTATTCACAGCATTCAGAGCTACAAAGCAGCCGCTTTCCGGTCGGAGTACCAGCTTAACCCATCATTTTCCCCCTCGCGCTCTCTGAGCCACATCCTCGCCATCGCACCAAGGTTTGCATCGACCGATCCTCGCGACAAGATCTTTGCTCTGGTAAACCTCCGGGTGTTGGACTACAATGATTGGGCTCCCAAGGCGAACTACAAGATCTCGTGGGAGGTGCTTTATACGGACGTTGCACTACGAATATTGAAGCAAGGCTGGCTGAGGACGCTTTCAATCAGCGGGAAAGCCCGTCATCCTCCAGACTGGATTCTCCCTTCCTGGGTGCCAGATTACAGAGGACCGGACACTTCTGCCCGCGACACCATGTCAGAAATGGTCGTCCACGATTTGTGGATGGCTGGTGGACCTCGCGGCACTCGAGAGGGCCAAGTACCATGGCCAACAACAGCGGCAAAGACAGGCCAGCTGCCTCGTGCTCACCGACGCAAGATCGATCCATCACATATGTCTACAGAGCTGCGCCAAAAAGGCGCCTCCAAGCAAATGCTACAGACTTACATCAGCTTGCGTTGCTTCATGGTGGACGAGATCGTGTACACTGGAGGTGCATTGACTTCAAAGCTGGAGAAATATCTGCCAGCAGGGAAATGCCAAGAGTTCATACAAAAAGACCTTGGATACATCGACGCCATCTGTTCCAAGACTTACTTGAATGGCGGCCTGGCTGTGGAGGCTTACAAGCTCACCATCATTGCTGCTACTGGCCACAACCAAGAGATTGTCAACACAGACTACACGGTTGAGTATTGGGATGCTTGGCTTCAGTGGCTTGCTCAAGACAAGGCTGATGTCGACGACGTGAGCGCGGATATACCCTTGTTCAACACAGCAGCACGAAATTCGGGAATATTCCGCGACTTTCGTTTCGCTGTCACCAAGCACGGCTACTTCTGTCTAGTCCCAGCCATCACGAGGCCCGGGGACTGTGTTAGCGTTATTAAGGGGTATGTTGTACCATTTGTGATACGTCCCTGGTCCCCACCAGGAGCCACAGAGACGGATGTCGAGTATTTTGAGCAACTGGGAGACGCATACATTCACGGTATGATGACAAATGAGGCAGGATGTATCATGCTGGAGCTGCCCTGCAAAGCAAATCCGACAGATGCACAACGGGACAAGGTGATGGAGGCTGCCCAGAAGAATGATGGGGAAGCGTGGAAGACATTGGGTTTTGGAGATTATACTCCCGTGGTGGAAACTATAGGGCTGCGGTGGATGAATCTGGTTTGACTAATACTCGTATGCGAGTGATAAGAAGCATCTCTGTGTAAGTCGAATATTACTTATCTCACTTGTGCTATGTACCACGTAGAGTTACTGCTGCCAATTCGCCTTGACGTGTTCTGCTAGTCGAAGATTAACGGGCCATACGAGGATTGCTCCAACCATTCATTTTCGCAGGATACCGTTATTCCAAAAGCAAACCAATATCGACTACAGAGGCATGAATCTAGCCCTTCAGTCCCATTTGGCTAGTGTCGTAGCCGTTCTCCTCCAAGTACGCCCTGAAACGAGCATCCTCCTCCTCAAGCGTTTTGGGATGCTACAACAAAAGTTAGCGAGATACCATGGCATATTTTCAGAGCACTCACGTTGGGAATCAAGAACCACACGCATAGAACTCCAACCACCGAAATGGCACTTCCAATGAGGAACACAACCTGCTGGCCCTTGAGCTCATCCTCAAAGCTTGCCAGGCACTTGCTGAGAGCCTCTGTACCAACCGCAGCACCCGCCTTTCCCACAGCCGCAGCAAATCCAAGGAAATGTCCTCGGAGCGGTGTAGGAAAGCTCTCACTGCTGACGAGAAAGTTGCAATCTCCAGGCCCCACGGACAGAAAGGTCTGGAATAGACCATAAAGAGTCACAAAAGCAGGGAATGCTGATGAAGTGCTCAGCGGGTACATGGTGCCTCCAATGACGAAGCCAAATACGCAGACAATAGCCCAGCCAAGAGCATAAGTCTGTCGTCGACCAATGCGGTCCATGAGCATGGCGCCGATGAAAGCACCGGGGAGGGCAAAGAAGTTGATAAGAGCTGACCAGCCGATGGACTCTCGCATCGTCTGGTTAGATGAGAAGCCAGCGACGAGAGTAGGGGCCAAAAGATTGAAGGGGTAGACGACGGCGTCATACAGGAACCAGGCAGAGCAGCACCCCAGGAGGGGCTTCCAATAGAATTTGATGGCGAGGGCGTAGGGCACTTTGCTCTGAATAGCGTGCTTCTTGTACTGACTGGAGTCGACAAGACGCATACGGAAGAAGAAGATGGCGAGAGGGAGCTAGAGGTTGTTAATCCGCATGGTAGTGAAGAGGCAAGAGGCAGCTAACTTACAATGATGCCGATACCAAAGCAAATGCGCCAGATACCGTCACTCGGCTCACCGTTGTATGCGGAGATGACGACGAGAGAAACAATGCTTGAGCCCACGAAACCCGAGATGATGGCAGCGTTGGTCGCAACAGCAACAAGCATGCCGCGGCGTTTCCGCATGGTCTCGCTGCTGTCTGCACATTCGACGGCCTGAGCAGTGCATACCGCGTACTCTCCTCCTAATCAAATTGTAAGCGAGAATGTGCATCATGCCTTTGGTAGGTAGCCAAACCTGCTCCCACACCAGCAACGCCACGACCGATAACCATCATCCAGAACATCCCCTGGACGGTGGCACCGTGGGAGGCAG
>JABFFE010001091.1:0-37755 GCA_013623625.1 Fusarium setosum
TTCAAGAACGGCCATTCACTGATCGGAGCACAAGTCACATTCGCCTCAGCAATCACTATCCTGGCGGCTCGAACTTGTCCCGCTGTAGATGCTGAAACTCTTGATTCGTTTGACATGGCTTGGGGTCATTGCCTCGTCATACTGGAGTATTACAAGGAACAGATTCCAGCAGCACGACGTGCTATTTCAAGTTTGCAAGAGTTGAGAAGTCGGATTGATCTGTCACTGTCCCGAGGTACTTATTATTGCTCAATTTCAGTTACAAGACGTTGGATCTAACAGTATAAACGACTTTACAGGCTTTCATTGTACCTCTCCGAACATGGCATCGCAGACGGCGCAGGCTCAGCAACAAACAACATCCCTAGACCTGGCACAGATTGACCCCCTTGGTATGGATTCCGCACTTGGGATATGGCTGAGTCAAGACATAGACAATTTGGGCTGGTTGGAATTCCAATGATGTGATAGGCATAGCTCGAAAACATACGCTGAAATAGTTCTTCACGCCATGGAAATCTCCCGCTTCGTCACCAAATGTGCTTATATCTGGTTTTCAATATGTCCTCCTCGGCCCCCCTTCATGAGTGCCTGTCTTCTAATCCGTACCTTTGAATAAACTGGTGAAAATCGGCGGTATCATATCGTGCAATGCCCTGCAGGTAGGCCGACTGCCTCCCCTCCTCAGTCTCACTGACTTGTATCATCCTTTTTGATAAGATGGCCGCCTCAGGGGCATATCTCGCAACCCCGAGCCACTTTCTTTCATCCGCAGGAGTCCGTTCGAAGCCAGCAGCCCAAAGTGAGTTCCATCGTTCGATTGCACGTAGCAGAACGTTAGATGAGCTGGCCAGCAGCATCGATGTACGATAGTTGAAAATGACAGGTTGGAAGGCTTTTTTGGAAGAAATCAGTATTCAGCAGCAAAGAACTGCATTACGGTGGTATGACTTACCTATGATTAGAATATGGATGTTGGGGAGGTCTAATTTTCTAAACGAAGCCTCTATTGAGTCTGTCCACTCCTCACCCAGTAGGCCCGAAATCGCCTCGCTGAAAGAGGAAGGGAAAGAGTCGACTTGTAGGTCGCCTTTCCGTGCCTCAAAAGCTTCTGATTCTGCTTCCCATAACTCATTCGGACAAGGCAAATGCCCAGACAGTTCCTTGACGGTCATGACTGGGGGATGGTTGCAGAACATGGTCAGTAAGGCATCGTTGGTGAAAGCCCATGTTACCAGCCGAATACAGGTTTCTGCGTGCAGGAAGCGAGGCCAGTCTGTCTCGGGCCATGGCAGGCCATGTTTGAAGCCAACTAAGCCGCCTCTCCTCAAGACGGCGATGAGCCTGGGGTTTCGTTTGGTGGCCATCCTTTGACGTGTCTGCGGATTGTTGTTGGCACTGCTCTGCAAGGAGACAATTAGGACGGCGGCTTGGCAGATCTCGATCCCTTGCGTGCAGCTGGCTAGGTCAGTTGCCATGCTGTCCCAACTCTTCAAGCCCGCGAAGATGTAGGCCTCGGATAACTCGAGCAACGACGGGCTGAGAGTAGGACCGGAAGAACCATCTTGATACTGCAGGTAGGATGTTCCTGTTAGTACCATGGCTAGAAGGAGATGAGAAACCACCTTCTCCGGGTCAAATGTTGGCCAGTGGATCAAGGTAGCGTGGTAATGTCGTCGGCGGAAGTAAGTAGTAAGGGTGTTTTGAAAATGAGTTGCAGTGAAAAAGCCGGCCTCATAACTGCGATCAAATCCGTCCTTTAGATGTGGCTTCTCGACAACCAGACATTGTAGGTGGGCTGTCAGAGTGTTGACTTGGGTTGAGAAGGCGTCTGTCGAAACATCAAGAGGGTTTATGTGAAGTGGAAGAGAAGCAGAGCCTTCAAGCATGCTTTGACAGTTTTGAGAGTTATCGGAGAGGATATTCGAAAAGTCCAAGAGGAGGAACCTTGGGTCGATTGTTCCCGGAAGCCAATCCGAGGCAGGCTGATCGCGATGCCTCCAGCTAATAGGTGTGTCCGAGTCTCTTTCCGGCTCTGAGACTACGCTCTGAACCATTGAGTCTCGCTTAGGGTCGCTGGCCTGGAGCAGAAAAGAAACGCTCAGGCGGTCATCTCGAACGGAATCATCTTGAGTAGGCTCGGCGTCACGATTGTGTGCCACTGTAGGTCGGTGTGAAGGGTCATGACAAAGAGAGCTGTAGGTGCAAGCTATGCGTCGAGAGGAGCAACGCGCACACGGAAGCTCCGAGTTGCAGGATACCTTTACTCGCGAGCAAGTATCGCAGGCCCGAAGCTTCCTCCCGCGTTTGGTATCTGGCAGAGGACGGTTCCCTCGAGCTGGACACGCCCGAGCATGCCGTCGAGCAACGTCGACTCTGCCGAAGCTTCGTTGGCAGAATGGACACGCATGTTGGCGGCCTTGATGACCAGAGGCAACTGGACGTTGGCAGACTGGGCAATCGAGTGGTTTGAAGGCAGCCATTCACGGATCGGGAAATTTGGAGACGAGATGAAGGAGGCGAAAGCTGGAATGTGTGCTTTCTCCGAGATTTGAAGCGTTACAGTGGGTCCATGTGGTTATTTCCCGACGACGGACCTGCCGAGGGTCCCGATGGTATATAACCACAAGTCGCATGTTGCGACCCCAGTCCAATGATTTCTCACTCTTGTAGTCCCGGTAGTCTTGCTGATGGAAGGCCTTGTTTGACCATGGTTCGATCACAGGTGGCCAGATGTAAGTGTAGCCATCTAGCTCTCACTCGTCAAAGTCCATTGACTTACACCTCAACCTGCCAGGTGCTATTCGGCCATTGGCCTCGACGAAACCCATGCTTACGTCCCCGAGGCCGTTACGAATCAGTAGAGCATTGACTAGCCTTGACCTCCAACAACAACGAAAGAAATCTTCATCAACAGACACAAAGTCCCTTCCACATCCCTACCCGGCTGCCTTGTCCACAGAGGTCAAGCCAAAGAACATAGTGGAATATGCTCTGTACGCATTGCATGCCCCTGATAAAGTCCCTACCTGACAGAGGCCAGGACAACTCTTGACCAAATAGCCGCCTGGGCTCGCAACGGATCCATGTGGCCCTTGACCTTTGGCCTCGCCTGCTGCGGCATAGAAATGATGCACGTCTCGATGCCCCGATACGACCAAGACCGCCTTGGCATCATCTTCCGCGCCTCCCCCCGACAATCCGACGTCATGATCGTGGCCGGCACAGTCACCAACAAGATGGCGTCGGCTGTTCGCCAATGCTACGATCAGATGCCCGAGCCGCGCTGGGTCATCAGCATGGGAAGCTGCGCCAATGGTGGAGGGTACTACCACTACAGCTACAGTGTTCTCCGTGGGGTCGATCGAATTCTCCCGGTCGATATATATATTCCGGGATGTCCTCCGACTGCCGAGGCCTTGTTGTATGGCGTGTTCCAGTTGCAGCGCAAGATTAGGAATACTAGGCCTTCGAGGATTTGGTACAGAAAGAAGTAACCAGGGAGATTTGCACATGAAAACTGTTGTATAGAAATAGAAAGAGCACAAGAGTTGAATCGAAACGTAAACAAGGTAGAATTTTATCTTGACATTGTCGAAGACGTGACCGAAGTAGTCGAATCTAGTGTCTAGATTCAATCTCTACTATAGCAACATATTGACGAGAGGCATGATGCCTGTACCAGTCTTTTTATTACATAATATGAAAGAGCGGTAGCTAAAATTTACATGAGTCATTTCAGTACCACAATCTATGCATGAAATAGAAGCGCCTACGGGAAAGTCTTCCACCCGGCGTGCCCCTTATTGTTTCCATGCTTGTTTCGGACCCACTGTAGGAGAAACAACCGATGAAATGCCAATTTGTGTAGATACCGTGTTCTTTTGCCATCGCGTTTCCTCTGACCTGAAGGTGGCAGAGTTATAATAGTAATATGCAAGCTTCCAATGTTACTTCTAATATAAAGTCCACAGCCGCATCTTCATGCATATCAAGGCCTTCCACGCCTTAACAAGCGGCCAATCAATAATCCGAGATCCGTTTGACAAAGGTTGGTTATTTAAGCGCAAATAATTCCAGCCTTTCTTCAGGCGAGGTATCGATTACATCCCCATCGCAGTTCTCTACACCCCAATCCCCAAAATCACGATGGGATCAACAACGAAAAAGGTCGTCTTCTTCGACCTGGACAACACTCTTTTTGATCATTACCACTCGCTACGAGCCGCCATTTCAGCCATACAGAAAAGATATGACGGCCTCGCGAGAAATACGGTTGAGGAGCTTGTAGAGAAGTACAATACGGCTCTTCAACAAGCCTATGATGATTATCTCGACAAGAAAATCAGCTACGAAGAAGCGGACGTGAAGAAGATCAAGCTATTTTTCGGAACACTTGGCTTGCCGGAACCGAGCCTCACCGAGGTTCAAGAGTTCCGTGCTACATACAAACCAGCATACAGAGAAAATCGGAGAGCAACACCGGGAACTATCGAGGTCCTAGCCCGACTGCGCGAACATGGCTACCGCCTTGTGATCATTACGAACGGTCAGAAAGAAGACCAGGTGGCCAAAGCTGAGGCCATCGGCATACATCATCTTATCGACGACATCATCACCTCAGAGGAAGCAGGGTATCGCAAGCCCGATCCTCGTATATTTCAATGTGCTATCCAACGATTTGAGGCTTCTCTACACACAACGTATATGGTTGGCGACTCTTCCGACTCGGACATCAAAGGCGCCTTAGATGCGCATTTAGGTGCCATCATGTACTCGCCCACAACCCGGGACGACCAACGACTCCTCTTTGGGGAAGACATACCTGTTATACACCACATGAGTCAACTTCTTGGATACTTGGGTATAACCCTCCGCCGATTCGAGCCAACTTTCACCCCTAGTCAAGGTCAGCTCGTCATTGAGGGAATGGGCATTGACTTGGTGACCGAGACACAACACTGTCTACATATTTCTGCAAACATTGCACGCTTCATTGCACAGCAGATGGGTCTGGTTCTTGCGGGTATTTCCGAGAAGCGTTACATCGCCGCCATGTCCCATCTGGAGGATATCATCAGAGAAATTGCCAAGGCAGCACCGCCGATTAATGAGACGGGAATACGGATCTCCTTCCCTGGCCGCGGTCAAGGAGGTACGGTGGTTGGCGCGCCTGAGTGTCATATCACTGAAAATGACCATAGCATCTGCGCCGAATACCGTCAACTCTTCCTTGATGTAGATCCAGAAAATCAGGCAGTATTACTAGAAGTTGCAGTCCTCCTGCAAGGGAGTTGCAATGATCTAATGAGGGATTACCCAAGAGCAGCAGTTCGTCAGCTTCGCACGGCAATGTTTCTCTTGGCTGAGGCCGCAGGTATCGAGGGGGATACGATCGTCATGGGCGAACAGATTCATGCGTAAGTAGGCATGGAGGGATGAGGCGCTGTGGTATCAGACTCCCATGCAGGGAAAATTCGCAAGGTCATGAACTTACTCGATCATGGCGACGAGTTCAAGCAGATGGCTTTGCACCCCCATTTACTCCGCATTGTTACTGGCCTGCTTGGGCCCGATTTCCGTCTTCATTCCAAAGGCTTCCTCATGAACAAGCCTCCCGAGGTTTCCAATGAGAAGCCTTGGCATCAAGACAGTGCTTATTTCGACATTGATAACCGAGTCATTACGATTTGGATTCCTCTGCAGGACGTGAGGGAGGTCAATGCATGCTTACATGCCATTCCCGGATCTCATCACTGGGGCAAGCTGCAGCATACTGGGGCGGAAGCTCAACTGGATTCTTCTACCCTTCCACTTGACATGGCGAAAAAGTATCCCGTGAGCAAGGTTGGCATCTGCATCATGGAGAAAAATACCGCGCACTATTCCGGAAGAAACGAGTCTCCATACGCGTGAAGAGCTCTGATTTTCCGCTATGAGAAGATCGGCGATCCCATGAATTCAATCATGGGCTCCCCTGATGAAGGTATGAGTAAGGTACTTCACTCCTACTCTCAAGGGCTCTGGTCCATCAGACAGAGGCTTCAGACGCTCGATCCATGCCCGGCAGGCCATGAAACCCTTGGAAGAATGTTGGGGGCATCTCGCAACATTCAGTGCCTGATTGGCTCCATTATCGAAGGGTGCCGACCGGACGTTAGCCAACGACTTGGAGGCGCGGTATCAAAGATGCTCATTCGAGGTGAAAAAGAGAGCTCTATCGGGAAGAGACGCCTGATTACTGCCTAAGTCTTCCGTCGGATCGCTAGGGACAAGCAAATCGAGTTCATCGACATGGGGACTGATTACTGCTATCCCTTTCTATGACTCTTACCAGCCAACGCAGGATGCCTTGCGTGCCTTGGGAGAAAACACGTTAACAATCCTCTATTACCCTTATAATAAGAAAGGCAGCGTGGCTTACTTACTCAGCCCCCCTAGGTACTCGCTGTGACTTTGTAGCCCTGAGTTTTGATTGAGCCTAACGAGGCGCAGTGCATATGCATAACTATCGAGTACAGCCCCGTTTAGCCCTGATATTAAGCAAATACGCCCCCGCTCCTCACTTCCCGTGTCAGCGCCCGGCTGGTTTCGTTCCCGTCTCTTCTAGATAGCCCTTGATCACTTCCATGCTTTGAGACTGATGGATCAGTTGCTCTATCGGCAAACGCCCTTGTCCGGGCGGTGCGTTCGGCTTTTGACACTATTCCCTTCATTATCAGCAACTTCCCTCGTCATATGCAACCTATCAGTTGTACCCCTTCCTGATGGACCATCTGAATCCTGGCCTCAGTACAGAGGCCTCTCCTATGCCTGGCGAGAAGACGTCCCCGAGGCAAAATATCCTGGCACTGTCATCTGCTGCAACGGTCTAGACATCGAAACTCCCCCAAACTTGTACGCCGCTCTCGTCAATCTACGGCAGAAGTACTCCGGACCTCTTACACTATGGATTGACTACTTGTGCATCAACCAACTGGACATTGCTGAACGAAACAGCCAAGTAAGATTGATGCGCGAGATATACGGTTACAGCTACGAGGTTATAATCTGGCTTGGGGAGCCTAATGTGCTGCACCCAGCACCTGAGAACAACCGGAAATATCATTACCGGTGAGAGGGAGATCAACGAGATGAGCAGCTTACCAGCTACTATCAAACACTGTTTGATATGTATATTCAAGCTAGAATCCCCGGTCAACTTCTAGATGAGATCAATGGCTCTTTGGATGGGTGTAAGGGCCAAGCTTTTGGGGTGTTTTGCCTGCTCAGCCGCTTGAGCCAGGGTATCCCCATCACTGGCCTTCGGTTCTACCTATCGCCAGTAGAGACCGTCGAACATCAAGCTTGGGCTTCTAGTCTGAGGCAAGCAATCCAAGAAATTGTGGATAAAGCTTGGGTATGTTGAAAAAATCTGAACCAGAAACCGAGGCTGAAGACCCCAATTATAATACTAACCTGTCGAAGTGGCAACGAACTTGGGTTATTCAAGAATGTGTTCTCGCCAAAACTTTGACGGTACATTATGGGCATCTTTCCTGTCCGTGGAGCATGTTCGAGCGTGCTGCAAGCTTCTATCGCACCAACTGCTCTTCACATGACCCTGTGCTGGCCACGGATACTGCGGATCCTGCCGTGAGCTTGACCACTCTCATTGCCCAAATACAGGCGCCTCGGCAGGCAATAAGCAAAGGGAAACTTCTATCCCCACTTGATGCCTTGAGACACTTTCACCGACGAGAGGCAACAGACGCCCGTGATAAGATATTTGGGCTCCTAGGGCTCCTAGACCAGCCACCGCTGGTTCCAGATTACGGGATGACGAAATTCCAAGTCTACCTGACTGCGGCGATAGAAATTATCTCATCTTCTGGAAATCTCGACTTGCTCGCTGGTCAGAATAGGCATGACCAAACCGAGATTCCATCATGGTCACCAGATTGGAGTATTCCAGCAAATGACTGTGAATGGCTGAGACTTCGCAACCTGGACCAGTACAACGCCTCAGGAAGTATGCCTCCAGCAAGCGCAATGGTTCACATGTCACAAAGCCAGGCAATTCTGGAGGTCTCCGGTATGCACATCGACAAAGTGCGGCATGTTTCCCCAGATCCCGGCCCTGAAGGCGGCTTCCACCGATGGCGGAGGCTCGAATTGCTCTGGCAAAACTTTGTTCGTAAAGGGCTAGGGTATCCTGCCATTCTTTATGAGGGAGGAGTAACATTTCGGAGAACCTCCTATAGTCCTACAGAACCACTCCTACCAAGTAACCCATTGGCTGTACGATCCTGGAAACACGACGGTTATGCGGAAGTCTTTTGGAGAGCTCTCTGCGGCGACATGACATACGTCGGAGGAGATCAAGCAGAAAAGGGGAGCTATCGGCGAGTCGTACTTAGCGATAGCGCATCGTACGAATCTTTCCTCGAGGGTGACTCCCTAGGGTCAAAGAGAAGTGTGACAGTCAAGGGCCGCCGGAAATTTCGCCCCGTGAGATCCGATGTGGTCAATCAGCACAGGAATGAATTCCTGTATGCAATGCAAGCCACATCTGGAGGTCGACACATCTTTATAACTGAAGGTGGACGGATTGGGATTGGACCACGGGGAACGAGAGAAGGTGATCAGGTCGCTGTGTTGTCTGGCAGCAAGGTTCCGTTCCTTCTGAGGCAGCGTGAGGATGTGAAGTGTGACGGAAGTAGATTGGAAAGACTCTTGCCCCCATGCGCTTACAAGACCTTGGGCGGATTAGTCTGTAACTCGACCCATGAGGGCTACAGGGTTGTGGGGGATGCGTATGTCTATGGAGTAATGGATGGCGAAGTCCAAAAGCAGGAGAATGGGCAGCTGTCAAATATCTTTTTAGTGTAATAATAGACTGACTGTCTGATATGCGCGGCTGCTAACAAGCTTGCCTTCGCCATGACAAAGAATACGTCGTTGGTATCATAACTCCACCACCCTCAGAGGGATCAGAGGAAACGCAGAAGCAAAAGAACACAGTAAAGAATACGTCGTCTTTCCATATCTCTAGCATTATAGACCTGATACTAATATATTAGCTAAATTCTATCCAAGGATAAGTCAAAACCTAGTTCTAATATATCGCGAAAGGTTATTTACCTCTCAGAGGCTATAAAGACTAACTGCCAGACTAAATCCTAACTTCTACCTTCAACTATCATACCAAATCTAAAGCCAAAGTCAGCATAATGGAATCCACTGCGCATCTGATCGTCGTCACCAAAGATGACCAGAGCAACGACGCTCACGAATATATCTATAACCATCGTATCAATTAGACACCACGTCAAAGGCAAATGTAACGTCGCTTCTGGCAGCCTTGCGTAGTTCCTCAACGATATGCTTATTTCCCTTCCTATAATCAACGATAGTCTCTCCCTTCGATTTGTCCAGCAGTGAGTGACTCAACGAACGATGCACCATTCCCGGCCACAGCGATAATAGGATGAATGTTAGAGAGGACGGCGAGCTTGATGGCGTATGCTCCTACTGCACTGGCGCCTCTGTATATAATTAAGCGCAGTTGGTTCATGGCGGGCTTCTATGGGAGGGGTAAGCCCAATCGTTGATAGAGCTTCGACTACATCTTGATCTTTGGGGACAGCAGCTTGCCCACCATCAGTGCTCGTGCCGCCACATAGCAGATCCCTCCCATGAAGACAACCGCGGTTAGCAGCCCCGCAAGAGCTTGTGTACCCAGGTGATCGAGCAAAAGACCACTCAGTGGGATAGCCAAGAGCACCGAGAAGCTCGTGAAGAATGTCCATGTGCCTAAAGCTCGGTCAGCGTGACGAGGGTTCCAATGCCTAGCCGCACTTACCATAGAATCTCCCATAATCCTTGGCTTCACAGGTTTTCCCTACGCATACTGAGATTCAATTAGCTTCAACCAAATTTTTGTTAGCTTTCAGTAGAAATGATGTACCTGGAGTGACAGAGAGAAACGATCCAGAGCCGAATCCCCACAGTGCAGAGAAGGCATACAGCACAGACCTAGACTTGTTGGCAAAGGGGATAAACAACGTTGCCATGAACAACAGGGTTGTCACTGTCGTGATCAAAATGACATTGAAAGGACCAACAAGGTCGCCGAATATGCCGGGGAGGATTCGTCCGATGCAAGAGCCCACACCAACCATCGCTAGCAAGGTATATCCATCCTCTGGGCTGAAACCGGTGTGGGTGGCAATGGTTGGTAAGAGTCCGGCGATGCCAAAGATGGCAAACTCGAGAAGAAACGATCCTCCTGTGACGAAGGAAAAGGGAGGCGACTTGAACGCGGCAAAGTTGACAACGACGCCTGCAGGACCGCTGCGTCTGGAGGGCGTATGGTTTGGTAAGTTATTAGCGAGCCTCTCAAATGGAAGAAGGCAAAGAAGCCCGGGGACCATGAGGCCCGTGATGGAGAAGGCCAGTATTCTCATAGCCCATCTCCAGCCTAGCTTTGCAAGTGTCGATCGCAGCATGATGGGGAATATGATGGAGCCGATTGAGGACCCCGTCAAGGCCATCCCCATGGCCAACCCCTGGCGGCGCGTGAAGAGCTTTACAATGACAGACAGGGCGACTGTGCCGATTATGGCGCTCCCTAAGCTCCCAAGCACGCCGAAGCAGAGCATGAGCTGCCAGTACGTGCTGCATTCAGCCAAGAGGAGGAATGACCCGACTGTTATCAACACTCCAATGGGGCCGACAACCATGGGCCCGTAATGGTCGCAGATTGGGCCGACTTGGAAGTTGAACACGTAGCTGAGGAACATGTACATGCCCGTGATCCATCCAATGTCACCGGTAGAGTACTCGCTGAGCTGATTCTGTTGGAGGTAGAACTGCAGCGTCCCTACGGATTGCATGAAGCCTGGATGACACAGCTTAGGTCCCGGTTGGTCAAAGGTTGCGTCGTTTGAAGCTTACCGAATGAAGGGATCACGAAGCAGAAGGCGCCCAGGACGCATACCCATGGCAGCAGCGTAGACTCGATATCATGTTGAGGGGAGACTGGTTCTCTGATCTCATAGTTGTTTTCGTCGGCGAACTCAAAGATGGTACTGACCCGACCATTGTTTACTGGGTGAATGGTGATGGTCTCGGCCATGTCTCGTCCGTAGAAGTGTGCCTCGTCGCGTTCTGAGGGTTAATGGGAGGGGAGGATGCAGCGTCCATCATGTTCCCCGCACCCTTTAATCTTGCTTGTTGATTACCAATGCTCTGCCCTTACTAGGATATCAGATTTTCATGGTGTTCCCCGAGGTTGAGTCACAATGAGGGGCCTGCATCGCGTGAATGGCATTGGATGATGGAGACAGCGCTTGTGCGGAGGTTGCTGTTTGGTTTCCGTTTTGGGCAGAGAGGAGATGCATCGGGACAGGTAGCCGATGTGGATTAATAATTCCCTACCGTGGGATTTTAGAGTAAAGACACGTAAAGTTGGCTGATTGGGGGTTTGTGACTGGCTCGGACCTTAATGCAACTAAGATGTTAAGAGATGAGGGAGGAAAGAGCACGGCTGTGGGCGAGGAATAGAGCAAGCCCAACTTGTCGTAGAGCTTGGACTAAATCACGGCGGAGGCTCTAAATACTCATGTGATAGATTTTTGAGCGACTCTGTTCCAAACCTCGCCCTCGGGACACTTCTCTGCCTCCTCTTGACACATGTCGAGTCGCCCACCTCACCGACGGATGCTCAGAGTGCGAGTCCTCACCTCCTGTCACCATCCTAGTCAACTATAACAAGGTAACTCCAGTCGATTAAATGACGGTTGCCGAACCACTACCCGTCGTTTTCACAAATTGAGTCACAGCTTCAACTCCGTGCCTTCCCCGTACAGGGCAGGTTCAAGCGCGACCTGAATCGTCAATGACAAGCCATGGAAGGCATGCCCATGAACAAGTGAGGAAAGACTGAGGAGGTCAACAACAGAGCCACCATGTGGCAGGTGCACTGACATTGGCCTCATCTCCCAAGCACGTCCGACTTGCTCCTTAACAACCCAGCCTCCAGCATCATCATCATCATCACCATCATCATTATCCTCGGTTCAAAGCAGACTTGGTGGTTTTATTCATCCTTACAAGAGAATCTTGTCCTTCCGCAGATCGCCTTCCCACCGTACGCATGCTCCTTGATTACACGCAGTCTTTTTCCTTGCTGACTCCAGTGCGTGCTACCTAGATGGCAGAAGCCCCCGTCGACAACGACCGATTGGCTCACCACAAGTCGGAAGACTCGTCGTTATCTACGCAAAATGAGGCCTTGGATGTCAGTGTGCACTTTTCAGGTGCTGTTTTCTGCTAACTGGAAAGATGGCACAGCCCCCCGTCGACAACACCCCCTTAGCTAGTAAAATACCCGCAACCTTGCCGTCACCTGGGCCAAACCCGATAGCGGCTTTAGATGTCAGTATGTACTTTTTACGTATTGTTTTCTGCTAACTGGAAAAGGCTATGCCCCCTTTCTTCACCCCCGACCTCTACGATGCTCCTCTAGACAGTCTCACCCGAATTGAGAAGTACAGGCTTCGCGATCTTAACACTCGCTATGTTGACTTGCGAAGTAATATTTCTATCGATCCTGATCGAGACAGCTCTCACAGGTATTGGTCCTCCCACTTCTTTTCCGCCATTTTCGACGGCTGGAACCCTCACACCGATTACCTTCCGCTTCCCAACCAAGTCGAGATGTACAACCGATGCTCCCAGCCTGCAGTCCGGATGGAGGTGGGCAAGATCAGCGCCACCCACCCCATGACAGAATTGCGACATCAGTTGGCCTTCCTGGATGTCAGCATTGTCCATCTTGTGAGGGAACGGGGCCTCAAGTGGTGCTGGACGAGCCAGAACGGCGAGCATCTAGTGCCACCGCAAGTCGGCGTGTACCCCGACCCGGACCGGGCGCACGTCACCTTGCACCCCGATCGAACACTCGATCAAGTCTTTTTGAGAGTCATATAGGATTATGACAGGGAGGAACAAGACAGAATACGGCGCTACAATGGCAACTTGCTCGTGATGCTAGCAAGGCGCCGCATTGTAAGGCTTCGAGGCAACCAACCGTGGGGACAGACCAAGGATGGATGGGGGAGGCTAGATGGCACAGAGAATGAACCCACGCCTATCATGCCAGCTTTGGCAAGATACATCGTTGCCGCTGAGTACAATAGAGCCATGAGACGGACGGTGCTACACCTGCAGGAGAAGGTGAAAGAAACGCATCAAGCCTTGGGGGAATAAATTAAACAAAAAACTAGAAATAGCTTGGAGCATTCTCTAAGCTGAAATAGCGTGTATCTTAGTTCATCTTCCAAATTCAGCAGATTCTTTTGATGCGTCTTTGCGCTGAATCAACTCAACCGTGATATGAGCCATGTTTGACACGCGGCTGTAAGAAGCACCATCAAGTCAACCCCGTTAGAGATCAGGGTCGCAAGTGCAGCGTCTTGAGAGATGAGGCAAAGATGTAGGAGAATCATCGCGGCGCCCTGAAGTTTCCAACAAGGGATCCTCACCCTCCAGAGCTGCTCATGTGTGCTTAGTCATGGCGTGCTTTACGGGTGAATGTCGCGACTCATTAGTCTCATGTTCATTTCTGCCCTACACTCATCTCGCAAGAGCTGAAGTCAACTCTGGTCAACAATGCCCCGGGTCGCGTGTTTTGCATGCCGGTGAGTCTGACTATGACTGGTAATCAGTGTATGAGGCTGACGGGCGAAGCGCAAGCAAGGTTCGCTGCAAGCTGCAGAATGCAGGCGATGGCTGTGACAGATGCAGAGCCAGGAATCTCGAGTGCTCCTATGAGCACAAAGCACGGAAACACCCACAGGCGACATATTCGCCTCAATCCTCGGGTCCCTCTCCTGGGCATAGAAGACACCTCTCTGCTTCATCCGTGGCCCAGCCTCGACCCAGCTATCGTCTGAGACACGAGACTCTGGGACTGGACTTTGGACAAGGACGCCCAGAAGATATTCTACGGGAAGGAGAATTCACCCATTCTCTTATTTTGCTCTACTTTAGCAACTACAGTGATATCCACTTCATGTTCGACGAGGAATCCTTTCTGAGAGACTTTACAACTGGTCAAGTCTCCAAGGTGATTTTATACTCCATTATGGCGCTCAGCATTCGGTAAGTCTTGGTTGTGTCTTTCATGCGGCGTCTATTTCTAAATGGCATCCAGCTTCTCCATGGCTCCATTCACAGAGGAGCTTCCACCATGCCATAGAGGGGAGATGCTTTTCACCCATGCAAGGAAGCTTCTCTTGGAGGACTTTGACTGGCCATCTGTTCCTGCTATTCAGGCCTATGTGTTGCTAAGCACCTACAAGATGGCATTTGGTGGATCCAGACAGGCATATGTCTACCTGGGTAGGTTGGGATCTCTTTGTATTCATGTAACTATAAGCTTACGGTTATCAGGGTTTGCAACTAATATGCTGAGAGCCCTCAGATTGATGGACGCTACTACCGGAGAGACATCTGTGTCCTCGGAAAGTCACCGTCGTCTTATCTGTACCATGGCACTCATGGACCGACTCATATCCTTTCCTCTCAGGTTGACTCCTCACTTTTCTTCCAAGGACAAAGTTCCGATAATGCTGGGGGATGACGAATTCTGGGCCCTCAAGAGAGGTACCACAAAGCGGGCAGATGGACGGTCTAGCGGTGTTAGCATATCCCAGGAAATTCTCAATCTCTCAGAGCTTCTTGCTGGAGTATATGGCTTGTACTTTGATGGCGGCACTGAGGCGGAAATGTCTCAAGTTCGATCGAAATTTGCCACGTACTCGGCTGCTCTCGACCCATCGCTTCTTTGGACGACAGCTAATGTTGCAGCCCATCTGCAACACGATACGCTCCGCCAGTTCTCCTACATGCATCTGCTATACCATCATGTTGGCCAATTGATTCATTTCAGTTCTCTCAGGTCGTCTGATGCAGGGAATCAGGGAGAGGAAGTTTGTGACAATTCCGCTCTGGAATGTCACCGACATGCAACTTGTGTCTCGGCTATCGTGCAGACCATGTGGGAACAGGCCGGCTTTGATCTACACAACTTCTCGGTTGGCAAGATACTGACCATCTCTGTGGTTGTTCTCACCCATGCCCTCCTGGGAGCACCGGATAAGGACACGCTGGACCGGATACGGGCTCATATCGCCGTCATGACCAGCTGTATCCAAAGAATGAAGAACCATACCCGCATGTTTATTTGGGTGGTGAGTGACGTATATCCCGGGACCGCTGTACCAAACGCTGACAGCATTGCAAGCATCAACACCTAGAGTCTTTTAAAAACATATTCAACAGAGACACGTCAGTATGGGCGAGGATATTTGACCAGAACCCTCAATTACTTGGTCAGATGCTCTTCCTGGGGAGTTACTATGAGAAGTTCGAGCCCCGCACGGCAGGTAAGTTATCCAGTTGCTGAACGCCATCGCAAGACAGACATGCCAATTGTTTTAGGACACAGAGTAGGAATTGAGGCCCTCCTGAATCCAGAAGACAGCGGCACCGTGGACACACCACATTTTGGTGCGAGCCAACCGCCAGGGGACAGCTTCGAGCCTGGTGGGCTTGCTCCCGAGGCTCAGGGTGACGGCGGAGCTGAAAGTGACCTGTGGTTGTTTTCAGGTGCGCCTCAGCCGAATACGTAGGAGAAGAATGGGGAAGCAAAACATCCAACACGCTCTGATAGCCGCCGTTCGATACGACCATGGAGATGCATGAAGTTCGTGCTCAAATTCATTATAGAGCTGACAATTATATGTATTTATATATATTTTCTCACTCGAAAACGTTCCCGGCCTTTGGGTTCCCGGTTCGGGACAAGACTTTACAGAGTTGGTCACGTTTCTTTCTTTTTACACGCCTGTGCATATCCTGAGACTTTTACCCTACTACCACATCCACCGTGTATGACAACCTTAGATTCCTTTCCACGTAAATGTCTCAGGAACGGAGAATGACACCCTCTTTCCAATATCCACACTTGAGAGACCAACGAGGACTTGATACTCCCCCTTTTCAGCGTGCCAATGCCCCCGACCCGCATCATAAACACTGACGCTATATTTATCCAGCTTGATCTCTACCTCCTTAGTGTGTCCTGGCTCGATTTCAATCTTCCTAAAACCTTGCAGTTCCTTGATAGGTCTCTTAAGCCCAGGAACTGAGCTGGCGTCAGAGGCAGCCACGTAAAACTGCACAACCGCCTTTCCGCGACGG
Source organism: Fusarium setosum (assembly GCA_013623625.1). Lineage (NCBI taxonomy): Eukaryota > Fungi > Ascomycota > Sordariomycetes > Hypocreales > Nectriaceae > Fusarium > Fusarium setosum. The sequence continues at coordinate 16,252 of JABFFE010001091.1, forward strand.
GATCCTGTGTTTAACACGCGCGCTGAGATGGTGATCTCTCCGTCTGGCTGTAGTACTGCGCTTTCATCCAGAATATATGCACTCTCAATGAGAAACTCTGTGTATGATAGACCAAAGCCGAACGGATACAGAGGCTCAGGCGTATTTTGTCGGTCATACCATCGATAACCCACGTCAAGGCCTTCAGCATAACGCAAGATGCCATCAGAGTCCACCGGGAAGTTCCCGTATGAAGGGTTATCTTCCAGCTTCTTGGGCCATGACAAAGGCAGCCTGCCACTGGGGTTGACAAGCCCCGTTAGTACGGCTGCGAGGGAATCACCCGTCTCTTGCCCGAGGAACCACGCTTGAACGAGACCCGGTACCTTGTTGACAAACTGAGTGAAACCAACCGGTGCTCCGGAGAAATTGACAACCACAGTCTTGGGGTTCGACGCAGCAACCGCCATGATCAGGTCGTACTGCTCAGCTGTGAGGTCCATGTCATCGCGATCAAAGCCTTCAGACTCGATCTCATTTGTCGTGCCAACACAAACAACGGCGGAATCAGAGCTCCGAGCCACCTTACGTGCATCCTCTAGATCAGCCTCGAGGTTTATCTCCTCGTGGAAGCGAACGGAGCTCCCCTGAAACATCTTTCCAAACAATGGTGGCCCGTGTAGAATGTCAGGATCGCAGGCCCAGGACTCGAGCTTGATGGCGTAGCGACGGCCCTTCTCCAACGGATGATTGAAGCGCTTTTCCAGTTGTCTCTTAAACATGTAAAAGGACTCGGGCTTCAGATTTGTTTCCTGGGGGCGCTCAAAGACCAGCTTGCTATCAATGTAGAACTTTGCTCTACCTGTGCTGATGACGGAGAAAATGGCGTTGCCCGTCGACGGGGAAACGAGATCAAAGGTGATGCGAGTACAATAGCTGACCTTGTCGAGATATTCGGGCCATTTTTCTTTGATCATGTATTCAGCTTGAGGACGAAACACTTGGTGGACGAGGTTGTCTCCAATGACTGAGCCGTTGAACCATTCCAGCTTGATAGGAGCCTCGGAGGCTTCAGACCGTCCAGAGGGGAAAACTATATCCGGGTCTGCATGAGGAACCGCACCAAAAACCGGCACTCCAAAGGCCGACCTGGTGTCGTAGCCTAGCTTTCTCAAGCCCTCGATCGGAGTGACGGCATGTAGAGCGTCGACACGGGCGCTTCCGCCTCCACTTAAGACGACAGAGTGCGCGTGTTGGCCGATGACGGCGACAGATGACCCCTGGGGAATAGGCAGTATCCCGCCATCATTTTTGAGCAGAACTATTCCATCTGCTGCCGAGTCACGGATCAGCGCATCCCGCTCTTTGTCCTCGACTTCTCGCTCGGGCGGTTCGGCAGGATTCTCAAATCTACCCAGCCGCTTGGCAAGATTGAGTATGCGCCTGACGCCCCCGTCGATGGTCTTCTCAGAGAGTGTTCCATCTCGAACGAGTTTAGCTACAGCTTGCGGGGTTCGCCACTTGGGTGGACCGGGCATCTCAATGTCAACACCGGCGTTGATGCCTTCGCCAGTCGAGTATGTGCCCATCCAGTCAGAGACTACGAGACCGTCAAACCCCCATTCCTCTCTGAGGACTCCGTTGATGAGCTCGGAGCTGTCGGCTACATAGGTCCCTCTAACCCGGTTATAGCTATCCGACGTTAGTCAGATGGACCAGAATAAGAAATTCCATGTGCAAGAGCTGTCTAGAAGATAGCGGGTGGTGCACACACCATAAACCTACCTCGACATAAAGGACCATGGATCAGAGAGCTTAAACAGCAGTTGAAATGGCTTCAGGTAAATCTCCCTAAGTGTCTGCTCATCCACCTCGACGCTCAGTGTCGTACGTTGATTCTCAGCATCATTCGCCACGTAGTGCTTCGGCGTTGCTGCGACGCGACCCTCTGACTGGCATCCGCGCACATAAGCAGCCGCCAAGCTGCCGAGAACAAACGGATCCTCGCTGTAAGTCTCGTAGTTGCGGCCACCAAGCGGAGAGCGTATCACGTTGAGGGTTGGACCCAGGAGGACATTGGCGGACTTGGTCTCTGCCTCTTTGGCAACGGCAGCGCCAATCTTTTCCAGAGTGGCTGTGTCAAAGGTTGCGCCAAGACATGTGCCGCAAGGGAAGCATGCCGCCTTGATGCCGGATACGTAGCTTTCTCCTCGGGCGCCATTAGGGCCGTCTGTGAACTACATTGTTTGTCAATATAGCGAATCGGTGCACAGAACAAGACGAAGCCCTTGCCTTGATATGAGGGACAAACACGCCATCTCGGTCTATCACTGGGGTTCGCCACCAGTCCACTCCCGACAGGAAGCTGATTTTCTCATCGAGCGTGAGTGCGGCGATGATGGCTTCTATATCATTGGGACTCATGGTGGCAATATCCAAGTGCTTTCACAACCTGCGGCGGTTTGAGCGAGCAACCTTTGAAGGAAATGATCCGTGTTCCTGTGCTGGCTTCTTGTACTCGGAGGTTTTCCAATGGAGATGCACCTATTATTTCCCCATTTGTCCTATTACCCCAACCTCTAATTACTGAGCTAGGAAACAAAGCCGAAATGCCCATTCACAACTCGGCGCTGCACGCCATGCTGGGCTCCCCCGGGCGCCGGTTCGGAGTTTACGAGGTCCGATTGGCTCTTCGGCGAATGCCTCCGATGAAAGGACCCCGCTTCGGAGAATGAGAGGGCTGATTGGTGTTTGTCTCCAGGATCTGGGCGTGGTCTAACATCGCGATCTCGAAACGAATGACACCATCTCATCTCTATCGCTGCTAACGGCTAATACACGACTATTGTTTGGTATCATGTCGCGATCGTCTCCTCGGAATACCTTGATTGAATTGGGAACAAGTTACAGAGCGTGTCTGTTCGAATCAGGTCAAGTCCTACCGCCATCAACTTTAGTTCGAATGACGCGATATGGTGCCCTCGGACCAAACGCCTGTTTGGCGTCGCTCTGCAGTTTGGTCGTGTATAAGACTTTGTCTTGGTCGCCTCAAGGATGACTGACATGTTGCCATCAGCTCCTCTCAATCATCCAACCCCTTTGGAAGCGGTACACACCAACCAAAACTCATTTCAACAATGGGTTCCCCAGAGCCGACAAAAGGACGTGAGACACCCAGTGTCCGCGTCCGCGAAGCAGCCAAGGCTCCTACAGTCGAGGAGTTGGACCGGCGTATCCAAGAGCTTGCTCGAGACGCTCCCCCTTTCTACACCCGCCGCAACCTGTTCACCCTCTACCTCCTCATCATTCCAGGATGTCTTGTGCCCGCCATCACGCTGGGGTATGATGGCTCTTCCATGAATGGCATGCAAGCTGTGCCAGCCTGGGATTCTTGTGAGTGTTATAGGTTGATGATCCGAACTCGGCTGACAAGCCTCCCGTTCTCAAGACTTCGACCACCCCCGTGGCAGTATCCTCGGCCTGCTCAATGCCGTTGTCGGTCTGGGTTGCATCGTCGCCACCCCGTTTATCAGCTTTGTCGGTGACCGCTGGGGTCGGCGCATAGGCATCTTCTTTGGCACCGTCATCCTATTCATCGGCGGCATCTTGCAGGGCGCGTCAGCCCACAGTAGGTCCCGAGACAGGTATTAATTTACGTCGCTTGCTGACTGCCTTCAGTCTCCATGTTTTTGATCTCGCGGTTCATCATTGGCTTTGGCTTTGTATTTGCCAATGCTTACGCGCCCATGCTCATCGGTGAATTAGCCCATCCCAAGGATCGCCAGGTCGCAACCTCCCTATACCAGACCTCTTACTACCTTGGTGGAATTACCGCTGCCTGGACGACCTTTGGGACATTCAGGATTCCAAACGACTGGGCTTGGCGCATTCCGTCCTACCTGCAAGCTGCGCCAGCGCTCGTCCAGCTTGTAGGGGTATGGATGCTTCCCGAATCACCACGATACCTCATTGCCAAGGGCAGGGCCGAGGAGGCCAGAGCTATCCTCATCAAGTACCATGCTGAAGGCGACGAGTCGTCCGAGTTCGTCGACCTAGAGTTCCGCCAAATGCGCGCCGTAATTGAAGCAGAGCTATCCAACGCCACCGGCTGGAAATCTCTGCTTCAAACCCCTGGAAATCGCCGCCGCATGCTGGTCATTATGCTTCTCGGGCTCTTCTCGCAGTGGTCAGGCAACGGTCTTGTCTCGTACTATCTGGTCAGGGTGTTGGAAACAGTGGGAGTCACTGATCCCCGCCACATCAACATCTTGAACGGGTGTCTCCAGATCTTCAACTGGATCACCTCGGTTGCGTCGGCTGTCGCGTCCGGTCGACTCAAGCGACGAACGCAGTTCCTCATCTCCGTCGTTGGCATGTTTTTGGTGTTTAGCAGCCAGACCCTGTGCTCTGGCCTTTTCAACGAGCGAGGCTCCCAGGCTGCGGGAACAGGCGTCGTCGCCTTGCTCTTCCTCTTCTACATCTTTTTCAACTTTGCCTTCAACCCATTGCTGTATTCTTACCCCGTCGAGATCCTTCCTTACCCGATCCGCGCCAAGGGGTTTTCGGTCCTCATGTTCTTCGGCAAATCGGCAGGCTTCATTAATGCGTTTGTCAATCCGATCGGACTCCAGGCGCTGGGATGGAAGTACTACGGTGTTTATGTCGGTTGGCTTTTTGTTGAAGTCATCTGCGTATATCTCTTCTTCCCTGAGACCTCGGGTCGAAGCCTAGAAGCCATTGCCACCGTGTTTGATGGCGAAATCTTGGCCGATGCCGAGAAACTCGTTGAGTCGAAGGATTTATCAGAGGCCTCAAAGGAGATTCGGCCATGAAAGGAGTGGTATGAGGAGATCCCCGAAGGGTATTTCGTGAGATGAGGAGCTTGTGAGTCCAGTAAGGACAATAATACGTTAGAATGAGATGCTTGGTACCTTTTGTAAGGTGCATGATACGTCAGAATCAAGCAATATGCCTCATTGATCAATCTGTACTCAACAATGACCAGAGCGTTTGTCTTCAGCCCAAGTCCATCATCACCCCTACCGGGAGATAAAATTGGGATTTACCCACCTGGTAAAGGCCCACTGAATTCATAAACATTGACGTTGCACCATTTGATCGGAGGCCCTAATAGTGTTATTCGTTATAAAGGTTAACCACTTACACTGGGATCCATTTCATATTCAATACCTAGGGTAAGTTGTCTATGGTAGCCATTCAACCGTGGCGCAGCTAAATGCTAAGCCTCCCGAATCCCGAAGAGTGGCTGACGTGATTACCGAACAAGGTGCGAAAATCGGAGCTAAATTTTGCTGGCGATCTCGGATCAAGTTTCTTCCAGGCACCCCTCCAACATGATGGAAAAAGTTCAGTGAATTCTCGCAGGCACACCCCGAGAACACAGAGATATTCAACCCCAGACCCGCACATTTTTCACAATGGCAAAGAAGGTTCTGGGTCTTCTAGGCGGTGGCCAGCTTGGCCGAATGCTCCAAGAGCAGGCCATGCTGCTCGGAATTGAGATCGTGGTCCTCGACGAAGATGGCTGCCCCACGAAGCAGATCAACCTGAACGAGAAGCACGTCGCCGGCTCATTCAAGGACCCCGAAAAGATCCGTGAGCTCGCCAGGCGGTGCGACATCCTCACGGTCGAGATTGAGCATATCAACACCGAGGTCCTCGAGGAGATTGCTACCAAGGGTGTGGAGGTCGACGGCAAGATTAAGCGAGTCCAAGTTAACCCCCATTGGGAGACTCTGCGCTTGATCCAGGACAAGTACCTCCAGAAGGAGCATTTTGCCAAGGCAGGCATTCCTATTGCCCCTCAGATTGCCGTGGACTCCGGGACAGCCATGCTGGAGTCGCTCCAGAAAGCCGCCCAGACCTTTGGTTTCCCGTTCATGCTCAAGGCACGAAAGGGTTCCTACGATGGCCGTGGCAACTTCAAGGTCAATGGCCCAGAAGATTTTGCGGAGGCCATCAACGATATGGGCAAGCTGTCTCTGTACGCCGAGAAATTCCAGCCCTTCACCAAGGAGCTGGCTGTCATGGTCATTAGGACCGAGGACGACGAGGGTAATCTCAAGGATGTCTATGCCTATCCGGCAGTTGAGACGGTGCACGAGGAGTCAATCTGCACCAAGGTTTTTCTTCCCCCGCGACAAGCGTCGAAGGAGGTTGGTGAGAAGGCCCGACAAGTAGCGTCCGATGTTGTCCGGACGATCAAAGGCAGGGGTGTCTTTGCGGTGGAGATGTTTCTCCTCGAGGGTGGTAAGTTGTCTCGAGAGACCTCGCTGGAGATGGATTCTGACACACTGCAGATGAATTGGTGATCAATGAGGTTGCTCCTAGGCCGTAAGTGTCCCTTGGCTTGGCCCTGGCTCGCCTTTTCTGGAGACGAGTTGTTTGTTTGCTTGATATCGATGGGGAGGTGCTAACCATCCCCGTTATAGACACAACTCAGGTCACTATACAATCGAAGCGCTCAACTACATGAGCCAATACAAAGCCCAGCTGTACTCCATTCTCGACATCGTTCCCCCATCTCTCAAGCTGCAACCTCGGGTATCTAGTGCCATCATGCTCAACATCCTCGGAGGCGCTCAGGAGGACTCTCACGACACATTGGTCGATCTCACGCACACTCACTACCACGATGACATGGACGTCTTCCTACATCTATACGGCAAATCTTCCAAGCCTGGCCGCAAGATTGGACACATCACCGTCACCTCCTACTCCCCCGAGGTCAACCTGGAGCAACTTGCAGCCCCCCTTATCCAGGAGGTTGACAACATCCGCCAGGGTCGCCTCGAAGCCGCCTCAGCTCAGCTGCGTCCCACCGCTCCCTCTCAGCAGCCACCTGCTGCTGCTTCAACCTCTTCTCGCGACACCAAGAACCCCCTGGTTGTCGTGACGATGGGTTCCGACTCGGATCTCCACGTCCTCAAGAACGCATTCGAGATTCTTGAGCTATTCCAAGTTCCCTACGACTTCACCATCACTTCCGCCCATCGTACGCCACACACCATGAGCCAACTAGCCAAGTCAGCTGCAGGGCGCGGTATTCGGGTGCTCATCGCGGCAGCTGGTGGTGCTGCCGCACTCCCTGGCATGCTTGCCTCCGAGACACCCATCCCCGTCATTGGCGTCCCCGTCAGGGCGACACACCTTGGCGGCCAAGATTCCCTAGTCAGCTTGAGTCAAATGCCTCGTGGGACACCAGTTGCGACGATAGGAATCAACAACTCGACAAATGCTGCCCTGTTGGCAGTCCGGATCTTGGGAGTCGGCGATGCAAAGTACAGGCATGCCATGGCGGACTACCAGCGCAGCATGAGCAACGAGGTGGAGGCCAAGGCCGCAAGGCTGCAGGAAATTGGATGGAAGGAGTATTTGGAAAAGAAGTAAGAATTGAGATTCGGGAAAATGAATAAATAGACAATTATTGATGAATTAGATCAAGTAGGCTGTGAAGTTGAAATGTCGCTGATGTGCTCGCCTTTTCGCCCCTCAACGCCGAAACCCGGGTCTGCAGCCAACCATCATCCTTCGTTATATCTCTGAATATTCTCACTGAATGTGCTCACCTCTGTCAAGAACCCCATGGCATTAGTCCTCAAAGGTCTTCCAAGCTCTTCTCGTCGTTATGTACATGTTTTATTCTTAATTTAAGTAAAAAGACCAAGGTTTGTATCAAGAGTCTATGACCCTCAAGGACATATCAAGAAGAGCAGGATCCAACGTAATAACAGCCTTCTTCGCACCCTCCAACAAACTCAAACATGGTGGTTTGACCTGGAAATCTGTAATTCGATACGAGTCCGGAAACCCAGCTCCAGGTGGGTTGGTATGCCACTCCCTCTGCCGCTGCTCGAGCCTCTCAACCATGGCGGTGAAGCACGGCCGAGCAGGGTCCGATATCCCATACATCTCTGCCTTCATCATCCTCATGGCAATGCTCTTCCACTCAGCAGGGCTTGTCTCAAGAACAAAGGGGCAGGCTCCCCAACTGGGCGGCCCGGAGAAATCCCCAACTCCAAGAGTCTTCTTCTCGTTCGCCTGGGTTGCTCTCTTCTCTTCAGCTTCGATCCTTTGGGCGATCTTGACGTAGCTATGTGCCATGGACATGACGAGGGTGCAAAGTAATAGCCCATTCTGCATTGCTGAGAGGTACTGCCGAGGACAAATCAGACAATCAATGGCCATGGATGCGCTTTGTATCGCGTCTCGAAGTGGTCGGAGATTGGTTGGAAATTCTGCCTCGTGCCCTGCCTTGACCTCGTCGAGCGTGCGGGATAGAATGATGACGCAGGCACAGGATGAATGGTTGGTCGAGGACACCCGATCTGATAACGGTGCAAGTTGCGGATCCAGATAGTCGAATGTTTGTGGCAGTTCACAAAGCCTATTCTCGTCAGTATCTCAAACCAGCAAGGCCAATATCAGTCGAGAGTACAAGTAAAAACACTTACTCTCCGAACAAGTTCTCCGAATTTGAGCCGCTAGACGCATTCATGGCGGGATTTTCAAACTCCCAATGCCGCTGTCCCCACTGCTCCTGCGGGTGTGCTTCCGGAGGATATGGACCTGATTCTGGAACTTCAGGCGATTCTGAGATGCTGACGGCATGGTCGCCATTTCGTGAACGCTCTGATCTTGACTTCCTGGGCCTTCCCCTCGCCTTCTGCGCCGAGTATGTGCAGTGCATCCCCCGCTGAGCGCATCGAGAGCATGTTCCCTGCTCGCCAGTGCATTTCAGCTTCTTCTGCCCTGTGCCCTGTCAGCTTGTGAATAACTTCAAAACAGGAAACTCATTACTGCATTGGTCGCAAGCGGCGCGGCGGAGGCCATTCCCGCCGGATGTCGGGCTTTCCATCTCGATCAGGTGAGACGGCATTGGATTGGGTGCGAAAACATTTGGCTCCGGAGTTGGCTTGGATGAGACGGTATACCCGGCCTCAAAGATGAAGAATTCGATTAAACTTTGCGTTTATCCATTGCTCGGACTCTCGCCCGCGGTGAATGTTTGATGTTGGACTGTGGATTCTTGGGGCGCCGCCCCCCGACGACCACCGATAGCCCGAAAACCGTCGGCCCGAGTGTTGAGCCGTTGGTTTTGTGAATTTCGTCGAATCACAGCCTCCCATTTCTTGTTCGAATAAGTCGAACCGTTTCTCCAACTTGGAGCCCGAACGGTAGATCTTTAGGAGCGACAGCATTGTCGAACTGGGGGTGGCCTTGTGGCCAAAGAGTGAATGATCTATTCGGATGTTTTAACTAAAATTTTCAGCCGATTCTTATTAATCCTGCCGTCCGATATTCGTCTACAACCTCAACTCGTCACTAGCCCACACCAGGCGGTCAAATGCTTGGAACACAATGTTCTGGCTGATATCGTTATGCTTGCATCAATAATCCTACAGACTACTCTAGAACATCGCCGGGAAGAGAAACCGGTCAAAATCAGAATAGTCAAGGCTGGACATGTCCCCAACCAAGCTATTCAACCACCTGAAATCCTCTGGCTGCTGCGACGGCATCTCCATCTGGGCGTCCTGAAGCGGAACAACCGGAAACATCTTCAAGATATCGTTCAAATCCGACGCGCACTTCTCCTTGCGCTTTTGATGTAGCATGATGAGCATGGAAGCCGTGTTCAACGCTTCTCTCGTCGCGTCGGTGTTGTAGACTGCGGCAACGTTGCTGAGGCACTGCATCGCGTCCTTGAGCTGAGATGTCGACGACGCCGTGTCGATGGCCAGGAGCACGCAGACGATTTGGAAAGGGACATTAGCCATGTGATGCCAAGGCGAACGAGCATCCAATATTGCTTGGGCGGCCTCGATCCCCTTCGCAGTCAGTGAGAGGATTTGATCGAGCATCGTCCCCGTAAAGGAGGTATTCATTGACTGCAGCCGACGGCAGAGACATAACGTCAAGTTGACCTGGGCAAGGATCGACGGCGGGACTGAGTGAACACGTTTTAATACGGCAGATAGAGAAGACTCGAGATCGGAAGCGTTGGGTGCCTTTTGTGGATCGAGGTCCGCAGACAGTGGCAGTAGTTCCATCAGCTCGATTGTATAGTCTCCTGGCCGTGCAGAGGGCATCTCTGTAGTTGCGTTGCAGAGCGTCACCATCGATCGACCCATATCGAACGAAATCCAGATGTTGAGGTGTTGTGCGACAGCCAGCAGTCTCCTCCGAAGTTCCGAGTCGACCTCTCCGGCCGATGGGAGAACAGACTCATCGGATGGCTCACAATGCAGCCCAGCTGCCTCGATCAAGTGCATGAGCGTGCAGCTGGCCATCCACGCCGTGTGAGGCATTCCCACAGCTCTGAGATACACCACGCGAAGTACCCAGGCCGTCACGCTCACAGCTGACGGGATGTCTGACATTGTCTGCTCAAGTTGGAATCTCGCCGATTCCACCAGGTCAATCTCGAGCGGGAGTGGATCGACCTGGGAGTATAAGCATCCGAGGCCTGCTATGCCACACAGAACAGCATCATAAGAGTTTCCTTCCCCGGGGACGGCCCATCTGCCCTCGATGCGCTGCTCGAGGTCGTTTCGATCGATGAAGCCATAGATTGGGTCAACCTTTTCAAAGTAAACAGCAACTAAGCTGTGCATGTCGGCTTGGGACAGCATGTCGGTAATTGGTCGACAGACCGGAGGAATCGCCGTTTTCCGCGCTCCAAGAAAGGCGTTCCAGGCAAAAGTATGCATCCGAGGAGCATTCTTAGGGTCCAACCTCAGAGCTAACCTCCTGAGAAAGGCGGCGCCCGAGTTTGCCTCCAAGGACCGAAGGTGGTTAGGCGAAGTCGTCGTTGACGGCGTATGTTCACTGCGAGAGGGTTGGACATCCTTATCATGCTGAGCAGGAGATTTTCGAACAGGGATATCATGATTCTGCTCTGGAGGCTTTCTTCTCTTGTCGTTGTAGATGCACTCGTACTCGAATCGGACGCAGGCTCCACATGGCTGGGCACCGTCACACTTGCGTTTGAGCTCCCGGCATGTCTCGCATGCAATCCTTGAGCGCTTGCGGCCCTGTAATCGGGACATGGGTCCAGCTGTTGGAGTAAAGAAGCGAAATGATTTGAAGAGGTTCTGTCTGAGATGCACGTGAGATGGTGACGCACTGGGGGGGTTCTTATCGGCTAGCGCGGATATATAGGGGAAAACGGCTAAATCGGGAAGGACGGGGATATCGGCAGCAACGGCCAAACGGAAGATGCAAATCTTGACTGACGTAGGTGGGACTATAAGTGAAGAGATGAGGCTCAATTCTTTGATGAATTCTAATTTTGGTCTATTCATACATTAAATGTAACAAATTCGTTCAATATCTTCCACAATGTGGCACAAGCAAGAAAAGGAATCAACATCTGGCGATGACCTCTCAGCCGACCTGGAACAGTCACTTCGACAACAAGAAAAGCCGAATCATGATCCCAATCCCCCACCCGATGGGGGATTTCAGGCGTGGTTGCATGCTTTTCTCATGCACATCGTCTTCTTCAACACCTGGGGCGTTGCAAATGGCTTCGGAGTCTTCCAGCAGTACTACTCTCAGACCCTTGATGAATCGAGTTCGGCTATTTCAATGATTGGGTCTGTTCAGATCTTCTTCCTTTTTTCCGTCGGGGTTGTTGCAGGCCGCTTAACCGACGCCGGCCACTTTCGAGTCATATTTGCCTCTGGTGTCTTTCTTCAGGTCCTCGGGCTCATGATGACATCGCTGTGCACAACGTACTGGCAGATCTTTCTTGCACAATCCGTTTGTGTAGGCCTAGGAAATGGCTGCACGTTCTGTCCAGCCTTGGCTGTTCTGTCTCAGTATTTCAAAAAGTACCGAGCCTTTGCTGTCGGCCTTGCCGCTGCTGGAGCTGCCGTTGGCGGCCTTGTTTACCCCGTCCTAATCAACTGGCTGATTTTCTACGACAACGTCGGGTTCCCTTGGACTTTGCGAACCATGGGCTTTGTTATGCTTGCAACCTATGTGCCATGCCTGATCTGGTTCAAGCCTCGTCTGCCGCCCCGAACCACTGGACCCTGGGTCGACACGTCGGCCTTTAAGGAACTACCCTTTGTCTTCTTTGCAATGAGCATGTTCCTGAATTTTTGGGGTCTATACTTTGCATTCTTCTATCTCGGGACATTTGCTCGCGATCGGATCGGAATTAGCGAACCCATCTACCTGCTGATGGTTCTCAACGGCATCGGCATCTTTGGACGCATCATGCCAACCATTGTCGCCGATAAGTGGACGGGAATGCTCAACATGCTAATCCCGATTAGCTTTTCAGCGAGTCTACTAGTGTATTGCTGGTCTGCAGTCTCCACAAACGCTGGACTGTACGTTTTTGCCGTCATATACGGTTGGATCGCCGCCGCTCTACAAGCTCTCTTCCCGGCGGTGGCCACCACCATGACTCCAGACCCCAGCAAGACTGGAACTCGGGTAGGAATGATCTTAGGTATAGTCAGTTTTTCGAATCTCACTGGTCCGGCTATTTGTGGTGTTATAATCAACAGGCAGAATGGGAGTTACCTTGGGGCTGAGATGTTTGCTGCTTCTTCGATTTTACTGGGCGCGATTATGGCGTTGGCGGCAAGGATTGCAAAGACGGGCTTGGTACTGAAGGTAAAAGTTTAGAGAAAAGTTTATAGATTAGAAATGGCCACAATTGCTTTATTCTATAGGTGTTCCTCAGTTGGTTCCCCGCGCGTCGGGACGCAACAGATCATCCAACACCTTCCCAACAGCCAATACCTTTTCCTCGTCCAGCTGTCGTCCAACCAGTTGAACACCCACAGGGAGCTCATGCTCCGCCATTTCTTGCTTGTGCTCTCTCCAAACCTGGGCATTCCAATGATCCATATCATTCCTCGGCTCATGGTCCCATGGAGCTTCGCAGTCCCGAACTTGGACTTTGCCCGCGGGTATCACCAAAGCTGTGTAGTCGAGGAAATTCCAGACCTTTGTATACCCGACCCATCTCGTAGCCCTATGAGGCACTGCAGGATGCGGCATAACAGGCATAAGCAAAACATCCACAGGTTTTCCACTCTTACCCGAACGGATGCTATTCCATTTCTCCAGGTAAGCCTGCTGAAGGTTTCGTTTGCGCTTGTTGAGCTGCCAGTACTCAAAGACGGAGATGGGCTTCCCGCGATTGATGAGTTTATGGACGTGTGGGATAAAAGGTTCTCCTCCTGCTTCCACCTCTCGACGGATGTCCTCTCCACCATCCACGGTGTAAAACAGATCCATAACCTCGATACACTCTGCATGAAGCTCGGCGTTCCACTCTATCAGCTCGTGGCCCGATGCGGCCAGGGTAGTTGCGGTCTCTTGGAGTACTCTCGAGATAGCTGGGTGAGGCTTGACTACTCCATCGTCATATAAAACACCAATGGTCAGTTTTCGCGATAGCGTGTTGTCGTAGATATCCTGTCGCCATGGAATTGGTGCGCAACGACTATCCTTGAACCAAGGCTCTTGAAGGGCGAGCTCTCTCATTAGCTGATGGATGGATGAAAGGGAACGAGCAAGAGGGCCAATCGACGATGGAACATGCTCCTGGCCTTCTGTCGAAACTGGCACTCCGGTGTATGGTAGACGGCCACTCTTTTGACACATCAGCGGAGTGCTTTTGGGCGAAAAAGTTCAACTCACGCTTGGCTTCAATCCATAGAGTCCCATCATGTGTGCAGGAATGCGAATGCTGCCACCAATATCTGTGCCAAGACCTATCAAACTTCCGTGTAGGTAGAGCAGCGCGGACTCGCCACCCGTTGATCCTCCAGGTGTGTAACCTGGAATCATCGGGTTGGTTGTCAGACCCCAGAGCGGATTCTCCGTCTCGCACCACTAGATGTGGTCAATATCATTTTCAAAGCTCACAGTTACTCTCACTCACCATGATGCTCTGTGGTAGATTGGTTTTGCAAACAATGACCGCGCCTAGTTGCTTGAACATGTTGACCAGAATCGCATCCTCAGAGGCTGGTTTAAACGCCCGGCTCGTATAGCCCAGAGTTGTATCATAGCCTTTGACATTGAACTGATCCTTGAGGGTGATTGGGACTCCGTGAAGGGGTCCGACAGTTTTGCCCTCCTTGGCATAATAACCATCGAGTTCCTTTGCTCGGTCTAAGGCGTCTTGAAAGAAGACCTCCGTAAGACTAGCAGTGCCAGCAATGTTAGCTCCGTCACCAATATAGATATGTAGTATTAGGTAGAATGGCTTGCCAATTTGTCTATCAAATAGTTAGCTACGTGCACTCTCTGCCCTGAATCATCTTACCATCTCATGTGCCTTGATAGCTCTAGAGCTTTATCAGTAGGTATTCTTACGTCTATGCCTGGGGGACATACCGCGCGATGTAAGCTCTTATCGTAGCTTCGCTCGTAATCTCACCACTAGCAATTCTGCTAGCTAGAATAGCTGCGTCGTCGATTCCCGTCACGTCGTCGAGCCCATTTCGTCCGTTTGGGGCTTGCCCGAGGTCGGTCCCGTTGGTTTTCTCCGAAGCCGGGACAAAGCGCGAGATGGCCTCACTCTGCCGCAAGAGCTTTTCGGCAACCGTTTTCTGCCAGTCGCGTGTAGACATGGTTGTTAATAACTTTTGGGCCGAAATCAACTATGAAGAAAATGAAGGTTGGGTGGTGTCTGGGTTCTCAGGCTACTGCAATTACTTATCGGCCAAAATGCAGGCCCTCCGAACCTCTACCATCGAGTTTCTATGAATCAGCAACCCGAGGCCGAACTAACCCCGCTTATCTGCATTCCGGCCGGCTCCGTTGCGGCAAAGTTGGGGTAGGATCCCGCGGAAGTGGGATCAAGAGTGGGAGCAAAAGTGGGTGGCAGGCGTTGACCCAAAAGCATGATGGTGATAACAACTTGCTATAAAATAAGCTGATTTGGAACTCTGCGAGGGGTGGGTTATTAATTTCGGATCCGACAAGGAGCTGTAACTAGCTATGGAAGTATGTTGACAAATGAAGACATAGGGACGTTCACTGCTTACAACTAGCGAAGACAAGCACAAGGGCTCTGACACCAGCCTCTATAACTGATCAAATCTTTCTTAGAAACCAGATAAGGAGTTATAAGATATACTAATTCCCACTGGCCACGAAGACATAGGACGCATAGGGATCACTCAACTTCGATTATAACACGAATCAGTGCAGCGCCTAGGGAAGAGCATAGTAGAGTTGGTTTTGAACAAGTGCATAGTCTATGTACCTGAGCTGCACCACCGCTCTGTCAAGGGAAGCTCGCTTTCACAACAACAAAGAACACCATCAAAGGCACATTCGATTCTCGAAGTAGCAGCTGCCTGCCTTGGAGCAAATCCAAGATTGACCACGTGGGATTTGAAGTGGTTTTTCAAGGTGGAAGAGCAGTCTTTATGGCCGCCGAGAAGAAAAATAACCTCTCATGATGCGTCAGAACTGAGATCTGACCCTTCTTGCAATGCAGCCAGGAAGACCATAGTGTTAGGCAACCATATTAGCATCAGGTCTATGATGCTGTAGCATAACTCTACCGCCTTCAGACAGACCAGAGGAAATACATCAGCAAAAGAACACGGTCTATGATGCTATAGATGTGGAAAGACACGGTGTTCTTTGGACGGAGCTAACGCAATTCAGATCGGACATATATGGCATGATGTTCTCCCCAGATGCTGACAGTTTGCAATAGCACATTTGTTTCAGGCCGGCATATTGCAGCGCGAATGCGACACTCTTTGTAATTTGATAGTAATATGCTGATACGAAAAACATCAAGCCATAGCCTCGTAAGGCCATTACCATCAATCCTATATGCTCGGTTAACTCAGATGCAACGTCTATTCTCTTAGCCGACCTTAATTACGAGATAACAATTCCCCAAAGTTCCCAAATACCATCGGCTATTGGCTGAGGCAGCAGGATGTCCAACCCTGGAATTCAGCTGAGTGGATGTCAATATCGACAGGGCCAAAGCTGGCAGGGACCCCCAGCTCGCTGATGAGTCAATCAACCTGGTGCTCCACGTAAGCCTCGGGTGAATTATGAGTCGAAAACAGAGTCATATATTCAGCCCTCTGAGCAGTCAATGATGTCATTGGCTGTTTTTCGCAACGTGGCTTGCTTGAATCATTCCTCTTTACGTCTAGCTGCTGCGCCTGTTACACCACGACCTGGCCGGTTAGCCGGGGTGTCGTAACCTCATCACGTTTAATTCTGAAACTGAACACCGTTTCCTTCTGCTATCGCATCGGATCATATGCGGGAGAAACCGCCAACGAATAGTACTATATATTCATTTGCCGCCTCTATCTAAACAATCTTACTCATACTTGCCAACACCTCATCTCATCTTGTACACACCCTCAACTGCGGTCCATCATAATGGCCCCTCTCAAAATCCTCATCTGCGGCGGAGGCTGCGCCGGCCCAGCCCTGGCCTACTGCCTCGCCCGCAGCGGCCACCACATCACCATCGTCGAGCGCTTCCCAGCTCTCCGAGCTTCGGGCGCCCAAATCGACCTTCGCGAGCAAGGCATTGATTTGATCAAGCGCATCGGGCTCCACGACGCCATCAAGGAGATCCTAGTTGATGAAGCCGGCGTGTCGTTCGTCGACTCCCAAGGCAAGGTCATGGGAACCATGATGGCCAACACATCCGGAAAAGGCGCGCAGTCCCTGACTTCAGAGTACGAGATCATGCGAGGTGACCTCGTCCGTCTGCTCTACGAAAGGACAAAAGACAAGGTCGAGTACGTCTTTGGCAAGACCGTCGAGAGCTTCGAGCAGGATGAGAAGCAAGTGCTGGCTCACTTCTCCGACGGCACATCCGACACATTCGACATGCTGGTCGGGGCCGACGGCCAAGGCTCAAGAATCAGAAAGGCCATCTTGCCGCCGGATGCCCCAGACCCTTACCGCCGGCTGGGACTGCACAACTCGTACTGGTTCATCCCGCGCATCGACACAGACGACAACATCCGCAGGTCTTACATCAGTCCCGGAGGTCGCATGATCTTCCGCAGAAGCCACAACCCCACGACGACCCAAGTCTACTTTATCCTCAGGGATGAATCGCCAGAGATCGCGAGCATCCACCGAGCACCCGTTGAGCAGCAAAAGGAGTTTTGGACACAGCGATTCCGCAACGCCGGGTGGGAGACGGATCGCTTCCTCGAGGGCATGAAGACGACGGAGAACTTTTACAGCCAGGAAGCCCTGCAAGTCAAGACGGACACTTGGTCCAAGGGCCGCGTGGTGCTCCTGGGAGATGCGGCGCATTGCCCATCTCCGTTCAGCGGCATGGGGACCACTGGCAGCTTCGTCGGCGCGTACGTGCTTGCTGGCGAGATTACTCGAAACCCCGACAATTTGCCTCTGGCATTCGCAAACTACGACAAGGTCCTGCGGCCGTTTGTCAACGAGATCCAAAACGTACCTGTTTGGCTGCTGAGGGTGGCTTGCCCTGACACGCAATGGGGGATTTCTGTTCTGTATTGGATTACCTGGTTGATATGCTCCCTCGGCATTCCCCAGCTCATCTCGAGATTCATGGGCGAAAAGAAAGGTGGCTGGCCATTGCCAGAATACCCTGAGCTCAAGTTTGATTAGGTGAGAGTCAAGTGACTCTACTATACAAGAATTCTCTACTCTAACTGGCGATGGATGGAATCACTTGATACTGTAAGGCGCAACCTCTCTTTCCAACTGGGCATCACTTTCGGTATAGTGATCGGAAATATGCCATTCTTTCAGAGATCGGAGTTCTGGTTGCTTGATGGAAAGCAAGCATATGATGCCACTCATGCAATCGCAAAGGTTTGCGTGAGAAGATAGCTAGCCCACCGGAAAAGGTCAAGCAGCTTCCTGAGGCTCTGGAGTGCCGAGGATCTGTGAGAATAGCTTCTCTAGCTCTTGGGGCATGATATTAATATGTCGGAGCAGAGCTTTGAGGCTCTTCTCTTTATCCTACTGTTTTAGTAACCCGTCAAGGACTAAAATAACCTAGAAGAATATACCGTTGGACTTTTTGAGAAGCTCTTCCCTTACCTACTGCGGATCTACTGCTGATATTCCTAGGTTGAACTTCTGATCTATATATGTTTAGATATCACCTCGATTGTAGCTCTTCATCACAATCTCTAAGCCACTATTGAGTGAAAATGTTAGGGAAATGCCTCATCGATAGGCCATACGCTTAGCTTGTGGCCCTATGGCTGTAGCAGATTTGGTTAGTAATCGCCCCAGAAGTAAGCCTGCGGTCTCCTCGAATTATCATCACACTCATTCATCCAAGGGCGTCAATGAAGATGACAGTTCTCCGAGGGGTGATTCCCAGTGAGAATCCCCTCCACGAAAGACTTGAGCTCACACTCTGTCCAGCACTTGCCAATTTTTTTCCGTCGAGGTCCTTCTCATTCCAGACATCGCGAGCTTTCTGTAAGGAGATGGGATGTCTTCGTAGCAGCTGGTGTAAGAGAGACCGGTAAAGCCCCCTTCAGGTGAGTGCCTCTAGCTCTTCACCCTCAGCATTGAAGAAGAAGAAGGCCGGCCACGTCAAATACATTCCTGAGCTTGTAGCAGCTTTGCCCGACGGAATGCGTCCTTCATTAATGTTGATTTTTTCTTCCCGTACCTGGACCCCCTTTTTAGCTGAAGAAGTCCATGTAGCTCATCGGGAGTCTGGGCACGAAACCATTTCTTGATAAAGAGGGATGATCGAACAGCCAATAATCTCAGTGTGGATTATTAATGAAGGTTGAAGAATCAGTGGGGGGCAATGACTTCCTGATTGTTTCGCTTGTATCATTGTGGAAAGCGCTGTCTCTTGTAATCTCTGTGCTGTAGATGGATGGAGGAACAGTCACGCTTGGGTTCTTGGAGCGCAATGTTTGAGTTGTTTTGACGGGAACTGGATGGCGAGGTTGGGCGCTGGGCTACGTGCTGCAGTCAGAAAAGAGAGCCGTTTGTGGTCTCGTCGGGGGCAACTAACTCTGTTGGAGATGTGTGCAGGATGCAGGAATTGGGAATCGGGTGATTATGCTGGGTTAGCGGTGGTATAAATAATAATAATACCTGGAGAGTTATGTGTGTACAAGTGAGTCCTGACAAGTCTCGATTTACTCATCGTTGCTGTCAAAATGAAATGTGAGAAGGAAATAGACAGAACACCGCCGCAAGAAGGTCAATCAATGTATCATCATCCACAAATTTTAGCGCCGGAGTCCGTCTCGTTGTTGTCGGGTTCTTTTATTTCCTTCAACTTGCGAAAGTCCGTTGAGTAGGCATACGAGTAAGTGCCTGTCTGCGTCATGCAAGTTCAGCAGGAGACAGATCTAATTTTAGGACACTGATCAACTGTTGACGTTGCCTGCAGCAAGGAGAAGAGGCGCGTGCTTGCGCTGGAAATACCGTTGAGAATGTTGCCTGGCATAATCCCCGATAAAGGCCGTTCCGTTCGCCTTAGAATGGTTCCGTAATTTGTTAGTGGCCGGACTTTTGCGAAAACCCCGGTTCGCGGTGCCCCCCAACTTGGCTCAGTGACTGGACCGGGCTTCACTGCAAAAGCTACGGGGCGATAAGTCAAGACAATAAACCCCGGACCGGTCCAACAATGCACTTGAGACGCAAGGAGGATCAAGCTTCAGGTAGACAGCAGCCATGAAGAAGGGAAATGTATAAAGCTGAAGGAATCCCCAACATTGCCAAGAGAATTTAAACAGCATCATCATTCATTCAGACAACAAAGCTTTTACATCAATTGCAATAACAAACTATTACTTCCTCTTCTCATTCTTACAACCACTACCACCACCAACACCATCCATCATGACCATGCTCGCCGCTCAAATCTCGGAATGGGGCTCTGCTCCCAAGGTCGTCCAGGTCCCCCCGCCCGCCGTCCCCACTGATGACTCCGAAGTCCAGATTCGCGTTATTGCGGCTGGTCTTCACCAAGTCACCCGCAGTCGTGCTGAAGGGAGCCACTATACATCTACTTCGCTCCCCCACACTCCTGGTGTTGACGGCACTGGCATCGACCTCAGCACAGGCAAGCCTGTGTATTTCGCCGCCCTCTCCGGCACTGGCTCTTTTGCCGAGATCGTCAATGTCTCCAAGAAGAGCGTTTTCGAGCTGCCTGAGGGTGTTGACCCAATCCAAGCTGCTGGGTTGTTGAATCCCGTCATGAGTAGTTGGATGGCGCTACGCAAGAGGGTCGACTTTTTCAAGGACAACAACCAAGATCCCAAGAAGCCCTGGACTTGTTTTATTCTCGGCGCGACCAGCATGAGCGGCAAATTGGCCATCAAAGTCGCCCGGCTCATGGGAGCCACGCGTGTCGTCGGCGCAGCCAGGAATGAAGCCGCCCTCAAGACTCTCGGTCTCGACGACATCATCGTCCTCCAAGACCCCGCCGAGTCCACCGACTTTAGCAGCGCCGCCGACGCCGACGTGGTGCTCGACTACCTCTACGGCCCCTACTTTACCAACTTCTTCACCTCGCGGTCGACGCTCAAGGCCGACAACCCCATCACCTGGGTGTGCATCGGGTCCGTGGCCGGCAACTTTGGCACCGTCGCGTCGGCGGCGCTGCGGAAGCGGGACGTGACGATCCGGGGCTCTGGGCCGGGGGCATGGAAGTTGACGGATTTCGTTGCCGAGGTTCCGGGGATGCTCAGGGTCCTGGAGGGGGTCCGGGAGGAGGGGATTCGCAAGGTGAAACTGGAGGATGTGGAGAACGAGTGGAACAGCAAGGATGGGGGAGGAAGGGTCGTCTTTGTTGTGGGTGAGGAGGGGTCTGAGTGAACCGTGGCTCGAGTCAGTTATGGTAATTTATATAAGTTAGGAACTTGTTTGGATGGCAATGAGGACCGCAATATAGATAAGATTGAGATGGATCAATAGTTTTGCATTTTTGGCCAGTTTCGTTTATTAGAAAGAGTATAAAGGCATTACAATTTGAAGCTCCCTCTCAGATTACTCATAGTGATAGCACTCACAACGTAGAAACCGCCGTGATGGATCCTCTATCCATCACCGATACCGTGGTTAGTCCAAGCAACGATTCTTCCATCTTTATCTTACTTATACTCCTCCTAGATTGCCCTAATAGATACATATCTCAAGGCATCTAAATCGCTTTCCGATATTATCGCAAAAACATAAAGATGCCCCTACGGCTATCGCGTCAATATGCTCCTAGATAAACTCTTATCGGCATCGCCTTAACGAAACTATAAGGTCTCTTGGCTAAGAGACGAGATCTCGCTAATGTTTATCAATCGACATCCAAGTTTACTTTCGCTATTAATACGTTTCTAATAGGCTACGTGGTTACCTTTGGCTGCCTTAAAGAAGAGATATAAAGGGTCTATCTAAAGTGCGCAGCTGCCAGCAGCTTGCCTTCACTATAACAAAGAATATATTATCTTTCTATATCTCTAGCGTCATAATAATTAACCTAATGCTAATATATTAGCTAAATTCTAT
>JABFFE010001092.1:0-15944 GCA_013623625.1 Fusarium setosum
GATTGAACGGGGCGAGAATTTACAATATATTGGTATTGGGGGTCTTGCAGGCGAGGAGAACCTTGTCATACCAGCTCGTCTGATCAACACCAAGCCGATTCGCATTATGGCGTCTGGAATTGGAAGCATCAACAAACAAGAGCTGAACAGGGAGATACCGGCATTGATCAGTGTCATTTCTCGCATGAAACGACCATTCGAAGTCCATGCATTCACAATGTCTGATGTGCGGGCTGTCTGGGAGTCTAAGGAGGTGCAGGACAAGAGGCTCGTGTTGGTCCCCTAAACTTCCCCCAGGCCTCATGTCCTTAACGCTGCGGCATTAGCGGGTCGATCAGAGTTTTGTTATATAGTAGAATTTTAGATTTGTTGTGTGATAGTAACCATCAACCCCAGCTGGGCAAATCAGGGGCGGATGTGCCTATTTGTCTTCTCATTCAAGTGACTGTGCCCCTTTCCGAGCGTCTAATTCACCAAGCCATGACATTGGGAATCACTCTGTCTTTCTATCCTTCCATCCGGCCCCCTGTTGCTTGACTGGCTGGCTCTCACTTTGCAGATTAATCTTTCAATGCGTATCAGGCACCTCACCCCTGTTAATTGATCATAGAAGGTGCACCGTGAGACCTGATCAAAATGATTGCAATATTGTGTTCCAGGACTTGAAAGGGGCAACAGAATGATCCAGCTCGGTCCAGACTGGCGGTGTTCTATTTAAGGTACCGGCTCATCCCTGATACGATTATACTCACTTGGCTGCTAGGAAAAGAACTATAGGAACGGGGTAGAATAAACGTGAGCCTGCGCAATACTCCTAACCCTTCTCGCCTGCAGTATTGCTTCATGCGGATGGGTGTTGCCACTTGTCCTGCACTATTTGCGACTTTCTCTGGCCCTTGTCACCATCCCAAGATGTCCTATCAATCACAACGTCTTTCTTGACATAAATCCCGTTCTCCGGACGGTTGATATGCTCGGTGCTTGACGATTCGACATCAATTATCGTCTGTTCCCTGTCAAGGTATGTGTCGAGGCCATTGGAGGGTCGGAACTTGTTATTGACTTGGTCGGATAAGGGGATGTGACCCGAAGGACCTCCCCGCGAGTTGCTATAGCTGCTTGAGTCGATAGGGCCCTTTTGCCAGAAGCTTTTTCGAAACATGGGTACCAATGGCGGCGCGTTAACAACAAAACAGGCGACGGTGGCCTCTCGACATGCCCAGAAGGCGGGTGCTGCACCACTCTTGCTCTGTTAAAAACAATATTAGCGGCCGTGAGTGACTATACTCCTAATGTGACCTACGGTAAACGACATATAGACTCGAAGAATAGCAGCTACCATGATGAAGACCCCTGCACTGAGCAGTATCATCATGCCGAGCTTCTTGAGCATCGGCATTCGAGCTTGGAAAATAACCTGTCCAACTCTGTCAGTATACGATACACAAGATGGGAGTGGGAGGTCGGCGTACAGGAAGTGGGATCAGAACAATACATGTGTCGGTGACCAGGTTCATTGTCAGTACTGCCACATATAACCCGGCAGTATCGGGATAGCACTTTGCTTGGGGCTTGTCAGCTCATCCAGCGGAACACTTCACTGGGTCTATAACTTACGCCCAGGGTCCGGATAGACCTGCCAGTACTTGTGGAAGGGCCGGCAGTATGTGCATACAACAATGACGATGATCATGTAGCAGCTGACAATCAAGGCCATCATAGGCTTGATAAATCGTGCCATATAGAGCCCTTGTGTCAGACGCTTTAGCAGGAACATCATGCACAGCTTCAGCGTCCACACAAAACCAGGATATGTCAACCAGCCGACAAGAAAGAACTTGGAGCCCAAGGCAAGATGTTTGGCGGTTTCGGGGTCTTCTTGGACAATCTTCAGTCGCGCCGGGTTCGATTCAGGTCCAACTCCGGGAACCTTGTTGTGGCCATCGGTCGAGACGTGTACTGCTGCGACTGACATGACAGTCAGGATGATCTGGTCAGAGGTAATGTTAGCAATCGTGTGCTTTTTGGCTAGTTTCGGATGTGCAACTAACGAATGCAAACGGAATCAGGTAGTCATCGCCATCCAGCCCCTTCAGCCCTCGAACTCTGATTCGGGAAACCATCCGTAGAAACATGAGTAGGGTGCAGAACCCATACTCGACCCAGGTTTCGATCTGATAGGAGAGGATTTCGCTGTTCATTGCGTCCGCAGCCCGGTGGCTAAAAAAGCAAGTACTCGGGTTCGTGTTCTAAGGCCGAGTGAACGCCTCGCCGCGAATTCTCCCTCCGGCGAGGAAAATAGAGATCGAGACAGGCGACGACTTCTGGATGTTTATCAATGCTTTCCCGAGAGGACAATAAAGTCAGTTTGGAAATCTGAAAGATGGGACTCTTCACAACCGCGTAGAGTATCATACTTCGACGATCCAGCCCAGGGTCTTGATTCCCAGAGAATTTCCCTCCCGCGGCCATGGGGCCTCATTGAACAACCCCAGAAGGATTTTCTAGCATGTTTCATTCGCCTCCACAGTTTCGTCTGGTTGGGGTTCCTCATGAGCCGGGCTATGAGGCATTGGTCCTAATCCTGTGACTGCTATACCTGGTAATAAAAAGGCAGATCTCAGAGGATCCCCGCAGCCTGGGAGCGATGCAGGAACACCAGATCATTGGGTTGGTAACGAATTGCTGGGTCGCTCACCGGTTACCTCACATTGGAAGGATTTAGACCCGGCTCCATGGCTCGGTTGAAGCTTGGCTGAGTCGGCAATAACCAGGCCGGTGGCTGCTGAACCAACATCTCTAGCCGACACGACTGCTCCGTACGGAGTCGGGGTTAACGAGTTTGGAATGATCTACAACGCTACTAACCGGGGACATGGTTATGTTTCCCGCTCGCCAATCAGAGTCATCGGGGTCCCGCAGGGCTGCCTGAGGAGGAACCCTGATGCCCAAAGCTCTCGTTATCGTTTGGCTAGTCTCGAAGAGATTATCGATCGCATGGGGTCTGTAGACAGCCATCACTGTGCAAGTAAACACTAAATTTGCACCACCAGGAATTGGTATGGAATCGTCTAGTATCCGACCCTCGATGCTCCAGTTTAATATCGTCTAAAAAGTCACGGACGAACGGCATAGTGGGGATGCGTTGTCAAGGTCCGTGACATATCCAGCAACTTGCAGACAGTGGCAGGGTTCTAAGACCACTTCTTGCATATTAATGCCATGACGAATGTCGGTGACACTGAAGAACACAGGGTTCACGGATTATGAAGCGGCAATAGACTGGGTCAAGACCCCGGCTGTTGCGATAAGTCGCCACCACACTTGTCCATAAGAAATGCCATTCATCGTCAGCTCTACAATACAATACCGGAAAGAAACGCCGCTGCCAAGAGTTTGTGAAATCATCTACCAACAGCACAATCATATTGTTGGTCGCTCCAGTTCAGGTGAGACCCACCTAGCAGGGGACGGTTCGTGATTCTACAGCCGGGACAACTCGCTACAACCCAGCTCCATTTTTATCGTAATGAATACGTAGAGCCTAGGCTTGATCTTTAACGGCAGGTTTCGTAGCCGAGGTCCCTATGGGACCCCAGCCCCTCAGGTCTGGCTCAATTTGTACATAGCACAGAGATCGCAACATCTCAATCACAACTCGCTTTTACTGCGCAGTAAGCACGAACGGTCAGATCTAGCAGCCTTGTGGAGATGTCCCTGATTCGGAAGCCCGGGATTGCCTGGCGGTGGGCTCAGCCTGGTTGACACATCATCGAGACAGTTACCTCCTGGGCTCCAGGGGAACGGGTAAGGGCTCTCTGAACTCCCCTGTCAGTAGCCTCAACTTGGTAAAACTTATTCCCGAGAATGACTAAAAGCCGCAGGAGCCGAATCCTAGCACCAACAGGCGCTTCCAAGACCCGTCAAAGTGGTCCGACCACCTGCGTCCTTGGACGGATATTTCATCGTGCCCGAACCAGCAGTGCACCACCCGAACGCATGCGTTATCCACTAGGGCCCATTCATGCTAAGCTGCATACCCCGCAGACTGAAGAGTTATACATATAAGGGGCCTGCCGTATCGTTGCAGCTGTCTGGTCGGAACAAAATAGAGCTGCAGTAGCCGATCCCTGGTTCATCCCCTTTTTCTTCGTCAAAATTACGCATTATGGCACCCCTTCTGAGTGGAAGCGCGTTCATCACTGGCGCAGCTCAAGGTATTCGACATCCTTGCACGGCTTATGTGAACTGTAAGTGACTTGTGCAATAGGTATTGGTTGGAACACCGCGAAAGCATTTGCCAGCCACGGCATTGAGAAGTTGGCTCTTACCGATGTCGATAACGACGTCCTCACCAAAGCTGTCAAGGAACTCCAGGAGCAGTATCCCAATGTGGAGATTCTCCAGCTCCAATTGGATGTGCGAGATGGCGAGCAGGTAAAGAAAGCTCTGGAGACTGTTGTTGAGAAATTTGGCCGCCTCGACATCGCCGTCAACAACGCCGGTGTCCGGGGTCCCATTGATGATACACATACAGTCTCGGAGGAAGACTGGCTTAACCTGATCAACATCAACTTAAATGGTGTATGGAGATGCCAAAAGGAGGAGCTTGGCATCTTCCTGAAGCAGGAGGACCGGGGTCTCCGAGAGGGCCGTGGCCGCATCATCAATGTCGCGTCCATGTTCGGCCTCTTCGGCCCGCCTCGCGGTCTCCCCCACACAGCTTACACTGCCGCCAAACATGGTAAGGCATTCTGGGCTGAGTCAATGGAAGACTGGTAACAGCTGACCTTGTAGGTGTTGTGGGTCTGACCAAGGCTGACGCCGTCGTGTACGGCAAGGAGAAGATTCGCATTAATGCCGTCTGCCCAGGGTTCGTCTTGGCTTCCATCACTGCCGGTACATGGCTGACATGAATCACCAGCTTTACCCGAACGGCACTTCTGGACAGTGTCCTGGCCCAGGGCGATGCTACGCCCCTGGCCCCTGAGGTTTCACGGAGTTCCTTGGGACGACCTGCTGAGGTTGAAGAGATTGCGGATGCCATTGCTTTCTTGGGTTCTCCCCTGAGCAGCTTTGTCCAGGGTGCCGCCTTTGTTGTTGATGGTGGATTCACACTCACTTAGATACTTGTTAAGTAAGAGAGGTGAAATGTAGCGAGATGGATGGATACCAATAGTACAGAGACGGGAAATTGTGACTGCCATCAGGTGCCGATTGGCGCATTCTGAAGTGCCAGTGAATTTATCAAACCTCTGATGCTCGATACAAGCCATCCCCTTTTCCTCATTTGTTGACCATGCCTGATTGGAGTCACGCGCCGTAGAGTATCCCTTTAACTTAGAGTGTTTGGTTTACGAATCTGCAAGATCAGCTACCCCCGTCACTGAAAGGAAGCTAAGAAAAGCATTGATTATGGTCTTTTTGCCTCAATGTCATTCGATGTTTATTTATCGCAGATTTCGACATCCTGTAGTCTTAAGAAGGTGTGGCTCAAGGCCATGACGTTCTGCAGACTCCCAGGCATCTCACTTCATGAATGCCTCCTTCATCAAAAGACTTTGAACAGGCCGGTTCCAACGATCACGTGAGCCGATTCCCGTGAGCAGAACAGGCGCCGCGTTGGCTCAGTGGTAGAGCGTATCACTAGTAGTCCCATGTCGTGGAAATGATAAGGTCCAAGGTTCGATCCCTTGACGTGGCAGCATTCCAACTATCGGAAGGTTACTTTTTTGTCAGCTATTCCTGCCGGAACACTATCGTGGTGTGAGTTCACTCTACCGCTGATTTCCTTCTAGAATCTCCATTTTTATCCATTCCTCATGTCGATCAAGAGCGCAAGCCGTTAATACGAAGCCGAGCGATCAACATGTTGTAAGTACTTTACGTCTACCAAGCCGGGCAGTAGGTTGAAGCCACTTGACGAATGCTATTTATGTCTCAACGGCTGACAGTGCATATCAGACATAAACCCAATAAATGACGCGCTGTTAAGCTTGTTCGTTATGCTTTTATTCTTCCTCGTCTGTGGCTGGGGCTGACCCGCACTAAACTACCCCTACTGAGGTCATTATGAAGCCTTATGTAGCTATTGATTGGTTAGCATTCATCCCCCTTGCCGAAGGTCTCGTCCGGGAGTTGCACGAAGCATGCCGTTGGGCTCGTGGTGCTTCGAGGTCGGACGATTGTTGGTCCTGCTTACTTCCAACCCTCGAGCCAGACACATTCACTCGCGGTTGAGAGCTTGGTTGCCCTTTGGGAAATGCGCATTTCGGTGTTATCTTGCTGGAACAGCAGTAATACTCCAAGCCCGTCTGGATCTAAATTCGGAAACCGCCTCTGACCCGGAGTGAAGAGATTGATAGGCGAAAACCTCATTGATTTAAACCTCGTGACTTGACGGCGTTGAATCCGAGGGCGGGGGAATCAACAAGTTCCGCGTCGATGCTTGAAATGGCTTGGCGGGAATACGAGGTGGCTTGCAGCCTCCAGAGGTAGGGGTAACTGCCGGCCGATCTTGATAGCCGTCTTACATAAAATGTTTCGTAGACGAGTTTTGACGAAGCTGGTGTGCAAGCTCCGCTCATTTCGTACATAAAGCGACGATGTTCCGACGGAACATCGCTTGCATGCATTAAATCTTGTGCGATCTACGTCGTTCCCTAGTCATACAACTTTCGCATCACTGTATCACCTCATCTGAGCCCACCAATCAGCTACAATGATGATCAAGAATATTCTCATTGCGGCTGCCATCGGCCTGCCTTCTCTCGTCTCGTCTCAACAGGCTCTCGACCGTGCTTGTGGCTTCAAAATAGCACCCTGTCCGCCAGACACAAAGTGCATCCCGAACTCTCCCTACTGCACCGATCTCAACCGATGTGCTGGAACGTGCACCTTTAAGAAGCAGTATCCTCCTTGCGGCGGAAACAGCCTGAATCCCCCCAAATGCCGGAAATATGACCAGTGTATTGACGACCCCCGAGTTCCGGGCGCCTGTGGCATGGCTTGTGACGCGTCGGGGATTTGCGTTTCCAAGAAGGTGTCTACTTGTGGTGGATTTACTGGAAGAGCGTGTCCGAAGGGCCTTTGGTGCTATGATGACCCGC
Organism: Fusarium setosum; assembly: GCA_013623625.1. Classification (NCBI taxonomy): domain Eukaryota; kingdom Fungi; phylum Ascomycota; class Sordariomycetes; order Hypocreales; family Nectriaceae; genus Fusarium; species Fusarium setosum. The sequence goes on from JABFFE010001092.1 coordinate 7,110, forward strand.
GGGATGATTGTGATCCCAAGCATGGTGGAGCAGACTGTGGTGGCATTTGCCTTTGAGGTCAAACTCGATTCAGAGCTTAGTAGGGAAGAGCTACTGCTATAGATGGACTTTTCGCATTCGTTTTAGTCGCTACTCGGGTTGTATCGCAAAATGAGAAATAGTTTCCAGTCCTCTCATACCAGCAATATGACCATGGGCCAGAGCTTTGGTGCACAAAGCTATGTACTTCGGCCATGACATTCCTGTAGTAGCGGCAATGTCTCATAGTTGAGGGCGAGATCGTCGTGTTTGTACGTCTCGATACACTGCAGTCAGTCACGCGATGTAATCTCTAGGTAGGGTAGGTATGTGCGATAGCTATAGCAATTCGACACAAGCGTTGCACTGTCGGGTGCTTCGGTGGTAGCATTTCTATCATAACACTATCGCCCTCAGAGAGATCAGAGGAAACACATTAGTATCGGTCGTAGCATCTCTAGCAGTTGAAATTTACTTTCCAATGTTGGACTACTCAGTGTGGCAGTTCCGTCATTCAGACCAGCCATAGAGGCTTCTTTCAAGCTGCACAGGAGTTGTTGTCATTTCCAACTATCAAGCAGATTGCTAATCACGTAGCCAAAGTGTGGCGAGGGAGAAAATAAGCGAATTCGCCTTAAAAAAATGAAAGAATTGCCGCTGCTTCATACGATCGTGAGAGGTGCAGTATTCGCCGTTTCCCAAAATGAAGGATCGATTCCCCAGGCCACTCCCACTCTCTGAAATCGCGGAATTGCAGAAAGTTGTTGGTCTACATCGGGGTTATTAATCTCCAACGCGATGGCAAACGTCCGCATAGTCCCATCATTCAACTTGTCGCCGTTCATACAGCACAGGAGGAATATTGGCCTGAACGTTCCAACAGGTGAACAATCGTAGCAGAGCGGGACATCGTAGCGGATCTCGCCCATCTTCTCGAACCCGTCAGGCTTCACTCTGTGGAGAGTTAGACGGTCTTGAGGGCCGGGCGTGTAGGATATATTGTAATCATCCTGAGGACTGGCGTAGACCTCTTGTCGCGTGTACGCTACTCCCACCTTGCCCTCCAGTGTCAGTGACCCAGCCTTGACGATACCATATGGGTCCGAAGAAGCTTCTAGCGACACGTCAATGAGTTTTGGTACGTATGTGGGATCTGGATGGGTATTAAAGCTAAACCAGTATCCATTGACCCAAGAGAGGTATTCAATTGGGCCCTTGACGGAAGCCCACGACCAACTCGGTGCGAGATAGGGTGAGGGACGACTGTGATGTGTGAAAGGAGTCTTAACGTGCCACTTGCTCGCCCATAACAGGCAATGTGGCAGATATGACTTCCACAGCCCGGCAAAGTATTCGTCTGATGTACTTTCAGCTATGGACCTGGCGATACCTGATAACGCGGGCAAGACGTCGGTTTGTTTTGTGAGAGAGCGGCTGGTGTACCGATTCACAAGCTCGAACCACGCTAATCTCTGTTTAGTGACGCCGTCCAGCGGTTTGGAATCGTTGATTGGCATGCCATACATCGGCGGCCGCGTGGATGTACCGCCATCAAACAGGCGACCCTGGTCGAAAGCGGAACCATCACCCCAGGGAAACTCGATGGTTGCCCACAACTCGCGGCATTCCCAGCGGATTGTGTCTTTGGAGTAGTGCACAAGTCGCGGTGCAAGCTCCCTTTCCTGGAGAGTCCATCCCCGCTGCGTCAGTGGATCGGACTGTAGGACCTGTCCGATTGGGTATGGGTCCCTACTCCAGAGTCGAAAGATTTGGGTTGAGTCTTCTGTTGACGAGGACGTGTTGTCGATGTGGCACTCGATATCAACAGGTCCGTAGGATCGCACGCTGTCCATCACATGACATCCTCCCCTTCCATCAGCGGATCCAGATGCCGCGATGGTGAGATGCGCCTCGGAGTAGACAGACGCCATCATCGCCGCCTCTTTCTCCCAATCCTCTAGTGAATCTTGAATGATACAGAGTGAATCAATCCACACATACCGAACCTCGAGGCGGCGCGCAATCTCGATGAAGTCTTGGAACGTGCGCGGCAGGTCTTCTGCGGAAATGGAGACAAAGCGATTCTCAAGCGTACGCGAAGTGGTTTTCCCAGACTCCGGCATTGTCCGCCCCCAGCAGTGGCTCAATGCGAGATAGAGACGATCTGTAGACTTTGTCTCTGCGCTCAAGACCAATGAAAGCTTGGGCTCCGCAGCCGTGCCAACATCGATAAGGCGTGTTGGGAGGAAGCCTGTCCCACGAGCGGAGCACCGGTGGTTTGCTAGACACAACTTGGACCAGCGCTGTATCAGCTGAGCCTCATACAACATGTACTTCAGGCTGGCTTCTTCTCTCGCACCAGCGTCCGGAGGTCTCTCGGTTCCTAATGCGACAATTCAGTCAATGGTGGACTGTATTCTCCAGATCGGGACTCATACTCCACGCAGAAGGTATGGCAAACGCCCGAAAATTGCCAGCAGCTTTCCCGCCGATCTCGATCGACTGTCTCTCAAACTTGGTACTGCTCAACCGTACTGGTTCATCATCGCACCACGTCCTCTTAAGGACATACTTGCCAGCGTGGTCTGAGGCGCTGCTCTCTATGGCATGAAGAAACAGACGACACCCTTGACAACCCGCCGCGGCAGACTCTTGTAGAGCGACGAAAGTCGGCTGGTGGTCGTAAGTCATTTGGTCCTGGCGCCGGAAGCTGAATAGCTTGGCGGGAATGTTGCTGCAATATTGGCAAAGAACCATGGTGAAGAGAAATGGACGGAATTTTAGTTGGAAATATTGTGCTTAATGGCGGGTATGGTAAGAAAGATGGATGGAGTCTTTGTGCATGGAACAACCTCAGGTCTATACGATTGAACACTGGGCAAGCTGATATCTTGGTGCCTAAGGGTTGTCCAGCCCTTTGCAATGCTATTGTAGGTACTTAATGTTGAAGACAACTACATGAAAACAGTAGGGTAACGTAGGTTTCAGAAGTAATAATTAGAGTTTGAGTTGACAAGCCACAAACTAAGATAAGGCTGTCTCTATTTATCCTCACGGTGTGATACAGTGCAAGAAGAACTGTCTTACAGATGTAGTTAGTCAGCAGAGAATCTGCATCATACCTAGGTACCTAGATGTTCTCGGAATGCGTCCTACGTGAGATCAGGTTTAAATATAACAAGTCTTGGGTGTGTACCTAGGTAGTATAAGTCGTTCTCCTCATCGAAGCAGTCCCGGGCTGCTGCAAAGCTAATCTCAATGCTGGCTATCTTCCCCCCCATGAAACAGGTTCCCCCATATTCAAGCAACGGAACCGTCGGCAATCGTCAGATCCATGGCCGAATCCAGCGTCAGCTGCTTGAAAACGCCCTTGACCCTTGCCTCATCAACCTTCACTTCACATTTATCCAAGGCAATGATGCCGTATAATCTAGAAGATCCCTCCTCTGTGTAAGCTGCGCATAGCGCATAATTGCTAAACCATCCGCTTCGTTCTTGCCCGTAATTACCATTTTTCAATGCCCATGTAAACCTGTCTGAAGCATACTTGAACGAAACCAACGCTTCAAGACCATCTGGGAAGTCGGCGTTGCCACGTCGGTCTGGCTGAGGAAGGAAATAGAGGGAAACAGATGCTGGCGCTGGAAGCGACTCGGACCCGTACGGGTCAGAGAAACTAACTCGTTTTGTCCCGGTTCGAGTAGATATATCCTTCACTCGCCACTGATGCGCTGCGGAAGAGGGGCCATGCATGGTTCTGTCGCGGTTCAGGGTCCAGAAATGTTCTGAGCGAAAAAACGTGTCGAATTCTCGTTTCGACGGATCATGCACCAACTCACATGCTGGAAAGCTCAGGGTTCGTTTACTCGGGTCGATATGGATCGATAGCGGCGTATGAAACGGACTCCCCGAGAGGGCAGAGAGCATGGGCAACATCAGAGCCGGGAGATCTGAATCCATTTTCTCTGCCCAGTTCGGTACCCACGGTGGAAGGTTCAGGTCGACAGGGGAGGCCTCCCTTTTCCCGCCTTGTAAAACATAGAAGGATCTCGCAAAGAGTGCCTCGGGGCCATATCTGCAGGCTATCTTTTCGGCAATATCCATGTAGACGTCCTCGGTGCTCTTGCTGTAGTCGGCTTTGAATCCATCCGCTTCGACCTCAAAAATAAATCCAAGCATTGCAAAGACCTTGTCTCTCGGGTCTGTCGCATGAGTCGGACGAGCCATGTCCAATAGCTTCACCAGCTCCCCGGGTTCTCTATACCGGGCAGGTTGAATGCGAAGAATCGCGGGCCAACTTTGCTCCAGTGACACATCTTGCCTTGTCAACAGCCCGATGTTTTGGAGATGGCGAAGCTGTAGGGATGACCAGAGCAGCTTGAAGCTACCGCATAGGAGAAAGGCCTTCTTGGCCAAGACGACTTCCTGGAGGACCCAGACTCTTGAGAACCAACGTCGCGCAAAAAGTTTATTTAGCCCCTGTCTGAAAAACCAGGCGTTTGTCGAGACATATCCACCATCGAATAGCAAACGTAGAAGCTCACTTTCCTCAAAGGTTGGCTCGCCAAGATAGACGAGGACCTGCTGGGCGCCGGCGTATATCTTGGGCATGATACGCACTTGGTGGTTCTTTTCCAGATCCTTTTTCTGATCTATGCAGATTGCATCGATCCAAATTGGCGTCGAGACACCAGATCTCCGGACTCGTTTGAGAGCAGCGACACAGTTGGATGTTACTGGAAAATTAAAGCCGTCGAGAATGATTGTAGATTCTAGCTCTTGATTCCCAGACTCATCTGCCCAGGTGTATGACAAGGCATCGTATCTTTGGTGAGTCGATGTCGATGCAAGTGAGAGGCTGCATTCAATGGGGTCGTCATCGTCGTTTGCAGCGTAGAGGGTGAGAAGCCGGATGTCGGTGCTCGATACCAAGGGTTGGTAGACATATTTGTCGTCTGGATGCGGTTGAGTCGTTGAAATTGTGGGTTCCTCAGCCGTTCTGAGTTGAAACGAACCGCATTTGAGGCAGCTGATCATGTCTCCCACGGCTTGAATGTCGGGCCGCCGACAGCTTTGATCATGCCAGTCTTCCATGACGAGCTGATTATGATCAGGGCGCGAGAGCTTGGCTACCTTTGATGAGACACCTCTGGAAGAACTTGAGGGTCGTTTCATGGAGGACGTGGGCTGACTTAGTTGCTGCCTGCAAATGTTGTCAGCGTCACGTTGAGATACAACAAAGCGCTCATACCGTTTAATTGCATCCACGTGAGCACATCCAACGCACGCTGCCACCCCGTCGTGCGGGGAAGACAATGAGCCAAGCCCCAGAGAGAGGTTTTCCCATAGCATTCAAGTAGAAAGACCTCTGGTTGAGGATAATAGAACTGATGGATGCCCAGGACCGTTCAGATGAGTGCTGGCTGATGCCAAGTTCCGCCCTTGGCAGCTTGCATTAGCGATGAACTCTGTACTCAATAGGTAGTCAGCCACAAGCCCCTAGTGGACAGCCTCGGGGGACAAAGACCGTTTAGAGCCAAGATTCGATTGAACTCTACCTAATTTGATAATCGGTTGGAACGCAGACCATGTCTTTCATCTCTGACTCCTCTTCCAGCGCTGCAAAGAGTGGAGGAGGCGTGGTTTCTACAGCATCCATATCCTTTAGCTAATCAAGCTATTGCTCTTATCTCGGGCTTCGTGGTGTTTTCAAGAAACTATGATGCCCGAGGCAGATATCGTTACTGGTTCGGTCATGTTTGTACCAAGACCGCGCCAGATAAGTTGCCTCACCTGGCTGTAAGCGAAACGACGAAGTATCATGCTGCCCACGCTTCTTCCGAGTTCGCAAGTCTACTTTATCTCTCAGCATTCGAGTATAGATATTCTCAAATCGAGAATGTGTACCAAATACATGAGATTTCCTGCTTCCAAGGGATCCAAGTAGAAGAATGAGACCCAGAGTGCACCAGAAGTCGCGGTTCGGGGTAATTTCAGGTGGATGGTGTTGGCAGTCATTATGAATTGATACACTCAATTAGATAGTTTGGCTTCTTCTTCTAATGCCCCAATATTGTATCCCAAACAGTCAGGTTGCATCATTCTTTTTGTTGGGGGTTCCGTTCGGATGGTGACATCCGAGGACATACGTGGTAACCCCGCTAACATGACACCCTGCGGGAATAGACCTTTAACAATTCTCATTAAAATCCTGCTACTGTAGGCGGCCTTGAGCTTAGGTTGGCCACTTTCGAATGGCGTGCGAGGGATAGATGATGACATCAACCAATCCGCGGTAGCCCGTTTGCAGGTGGTTACATGTAGATCAGAACTTGGTGTAAGCCGCGTAACTGTTTCCTCGACGCTAAAATTGTGTGACCACACCCTCCTCATTTGCTGCATAATCAAATCTCATCCCATAGGTCTGCATGTGGATGTCATGAATACTCCGCAAACTGACGTGACGACCCCGGAAGAAGACGTTCTTGAGGAGAAAGATAGGTACTTAAGTGTTGGAAGGCACTCTCATTCGTAACATTACGATCGAGAGACAGAGATTAGAAAAGAAACAGCCTGTCATTTGTTGACACTTGAGCTTTAGCCATGTCCACCACAACGACTCAGACCTCAGGTTCTGGCGTCAACGTCAAGTTGGCGTTTGACACGACCCTTCACAACAAGGTGAGAGATCCTTGACGGATAGCTTTGCACGTTATTACTGACGCCCAATAAGTACAAGTATGGGGAATATCTTCCGGTGTATGATGAGACTACCACGTTCCCACCACTCCAGCCTTTTGAGTTCAATGACCGTGGTCTCGTTGCCAACAAGGCAAAGTCCAATCTTCTGCCGGAAAACAACCCGGAAATCAAGGTCTCCAAGCTCACGCCCGTGATTGGAACCGAGATTCGGGGCCTCCAGCTTTCGCAGTTGAATGACTTGCAAAAGGATGAGCTTGCGCTTCTGATCGCTGAACGTGGGGTAGTGGTCTTCCGAGACCAGGACTTCAAGGACATTGGCATTGAGAAGCAGAAGGAGTTCGGTCGCTACTTTGGCCCATTGCATATTCATGTGAGCATACACTTATACACGGGCTGTTGGAGCTATTATCAGTATGGTCCAATTACTAACAAGACCTTCCAGCCTACCGGTGCTCACATCAAGGATCATCTGGAGTTCCACAACATCTACCTCGGACCAGACAATGAGTACCGAAACGAAAGTAAGCGGGACAAGTTGAACACCATTGGCTACCATTCCGATGTTTCTTACGAGCACCAACCTCCGGGTATCACCATTCTCACCCTCCTCTCTGTGCCCCCAACTGGAGGAGACACAATTTGGGCTAGCCAGACTGCTGCGTATGCTCGGTTGAGCACACCTCTCAAGGCCTTCCTCGAGGGCTTGCGCGCCGAGCATAGCGGGCATCCTCAGGCGGATAAGGCACGTCGTGACAGTCGGCACGTCAGACGAGAGCCTGTTAAGAGCGAGCATCCCATCGTGAGGATCCATCCAGTAAGACCAAACTCTTGAATAAAAGTATTGATTCGTAACACTACTAAGCAATCACGATCAGGCTACTGGTCAGAAGGCCTTGTTCATTCAGCCCGGCTTCACCAAGCGTATTCTCGGATTGAAGCAGGAGGAGTCTGATGGCCTGTTGAAAATTCTGTTCAAGGTACGATCATTCAAGTTAGATGTTAGGTCGACGGCAGCTAACACGCTGGAACAGCATATTTCCCAAGGCCAGGACTTCCAGGCCCGAGTTCGATGGGAAGAGGGTACCGTCGCCCTTTGGGATAACAGGGTTACCGCCCACACTGCTGTCAACGACTACAACGTGCACAACCCGCAGGAAGGCCTGCGACATGGGTTCCGCATCACGACCCTGGCTGACAGACCTACTGGTGTGAATGGTTTGGAAAGCGTCTGGTAATCTTGCCTTCGATCTTAATAAGAATTGAAACACGATGAAATGGTTTACGCCGTGGACGATGGGTGAAAGCTTTGCCTACCTTTAGTCAGTATCGTAGCCGCAGCTAAGACGAAAGAGTATTTCCAACTTTCTCCAAGAGTCACTTGCCATGTGACAAATAAGATATCTAGGACAGAAGCGAAACAGACGTGAAGGGCGGCAGAGCGGATCTCTTCACTGACAGGACCGAGGTTGGAACAGAAAGTCTTGTTTTTAACCTGAAAAGGTTTGTCAAAGTTACAGCATCTATATAAGCAAGCGAACACTTTCTTTCCTAACCTCAACTAACAAACTGCAGTGTGCTATGCCTGAGTATCGCCTGCAGACTTTGCTACAGTCCAGCATCATAGGCTACCTGCCGCTCGCTCACCACAAGGCCTCCCGATGGCTTCAATGCGCATGTCTCGCTCACCTCATCGTCTTTAAAGCTCCACCTGTTCCTCAGAGCCCTGATTGTCGAAGACAAGTTGGCCATAGTCGTCCGTCTGCCAACTGGAGGGCCTCGCAGCCATTGCAATTTGATAGCAGGAACATTGCCCGCACTCATGGGGAGCGTTATCCAAACGCATCTTTCTCCCAGGGTATTGGTATTCGCGCCTATACCGACACTTCTTCTTTGTCTCTAGATCGATGGTCTTTGGGCAGTTCAGCATCGATGGCCAAGGGTCGGTTTTCCCAGTCTTAGACGGCTTGATATCCTTATCGGGAACAACCATCTTTGGTTGACCAGATGGCAAGTCGGTCTCTTGGTCATCGTCTTGGATACCCACTATCTGATGTGCGCGGCTGCCGGTAGCTTGCCATTACCATAACAAAGAATACATCGTCTTTCTATATCTCT
>JABFFE010001093.1:0-22962 GCA_013623625.1 Fusarium setosum
CATAATGAGGGTCTTGGGCTCTATAAGAACCAATTGTTTGACAAGGAGGAAGCAGAAACGAACGAGCGCGCTCTGGGCAACATCACCAACATCAAGGACCGCGGTAAGGACTTCGATCATCACTTCGACATCGCCGACAAGTCTCCGGCTCCACAGCACCCCGAGCATGTGCCTGAGGGCCGCAAGAAGGCTGTCAAGATGATGGATCACAACTGGAATATGTACGAAAAGTCTCCTGTCTCTCAAAAGGAGAACCAGCCCACCGAGAACCAACCTTCGGATGACACTCGGATCCACATTGCAGGTGATGGTATGGGAGGCCGAAAGGGCACGAATCGGGACTGGCTTTACGGTGAGACTCAGGATGTCGCCCAACCCATCCCTACTCGCAAGCCCAACGTCGCTGCCGCTGGGGTTCCCCTCGACAAGAACTCCAAGATTCACATTGCAGGTGACGGCATGGGTGGCAAAAAGGGAACCAACCGAGACTGGCTGTACAACGAGGCCGAGGAAGCCTCGTCAAAGTCGGTCCCGACGAGGAAGCCCGGCTCGGGTCCTGCTTCAAATGACGAGAACAAGGACACCAAGATCCATATCGCCGGTGACGGCATGGGCGGCCGCAAGGGAACCAACCGAGACTGGCTGTACGGCGAGTCGAACGAGCAGTCTCTCCCCACTCGGAAGCAAGCCACGACATCGTCCAAGAAGGACTTTTGGGACTTTTGAGCGCCAAGGAGTGTTTGATTAGAGAGAGCGCATAGGCGTTTGTTGCGGCTCTCCTTGCTTTCCTTGTTTCATGTTTGCGTTTCCCGTGTCTTTTTTTACGATGTATGCGTACATACGGCTCATGATTCATGAGGGTTCATTCTCAGCATTATTTTCCCCTTGGAAACCCGCTCGAAGAAGTAGCTTTAGCCCTCAGAATCCGGTCTTTGCTTTTTCTTTTGCCTTTGCCTATTTATTTGTCACGGCCTCATGTACGCAGGGTGTTGAGGGAAAATCCGACGGCGCGGAGGAGAGGAGGACCCGAAAATGGCACAGATGCAGTGTGGCAGATGTGATGGCTCGTGTCGTCGAGCAGATCTCGTGCCGCGGCGCAAGAATGTATTGATATCATCTGGGAGCTCAATCAGATACCACTGTTACCCAATACTCTTTTCGAACGTGAGACTCGTTATTCATGCCAAACAGAGCGTCGAGTGGTTACTCGCCAGCCTGTCAATCCTGTCACTGAAGCGTGCACACTGCAACGCTGTCTGCTATATAAAGTGGTGGCGGCATCAACAATACCGCTAGGCACGACGGCCTGATATATCCCAGTCCTTTCCAACCATCAACGCCAAATATATCCCAAGTTCTGGAACATGAACAAAAAGAGGCAAACTCCCGCTATACAGGTGATCCGTCCGACTCCAGGCTAACCCAGGTCCATACAATGATACAAATACATAACCCAAGCTCTCGAACAGAGAATGCATCAACCCCTCCCCAGCTTAACAAGAGGGGAGATAGTATGCGCCTTAGCACAAAAACTTGTAGAACCTCTTCCATCTCGGCCATGACTCGCGCTCCTCGCGCTCCTGGGCCACGAGAATGGGTACGTTAAAGTCGCGGCGACCGGTGTCGACGTCCATGTCCTCGACCTTGACGAACGAGGTACGGAAGTAGAGCTTGTGCGCCGCGAAGAAGAGGAGGACGCAGGGGGCTCCCACCCACTTGTGGAAGAAGTTCTGGGCAATCTCTGCGCTGGTAAACTCGCGCCAGCCGATGGGGAAAGCCCCCACCCAGAACTGGGCGATGATGACCAGGACGTTGAGGGTGATGCCGACGTAGGAGCCGACGACGCCGACCTGAGACTGGAAGGGGAGCTCGGAGACGGAGCGGCCCCGGGCGGCCCAGGCGCGTCGGAAGCGGATGTGGCAGACGCAGATGGAGCCCCAGGTGATGATGGTGGACAGGCCCGAAATGGACATGAGCCAGTCGAGGACGGTGCCCTGCTCGGGGAGGTCGGCGAGGAAGGCGATAAGGCCAAAGACGCCGGCGACGGCGATAGAGACAAGGGGGCGGCCCTTGCGGTCGACGTAGCCGAGGATCTTGGGGGCTTGGTTGAGGTTGGCGAGGGCCGCGAGGGTACGGGACGAACCGAAGACTGCCGAGTTTCCGACTGAGAGGACGGCGATCAAGATGACGGCGTTCATGACGGAGGGTAGAACCTGGATGCCGGCTTCTTCAATGGCGATGACAAATGGGGAGGCTTTGGCATCTGCCTCGCTGTCGCCGTTGGTGAGTCGGTGGTCATTGTAAGGAACCAGCAGCCCAACCAACGTCAAAGCCAGGATGTAGAAGAGAGTGATTCTCCAAAACACCTGCTTCAACGCAGTCGGCAAAGACTTTCGCGGGTTGGCAGTCTCTGCGGCAGCGAGACCAATAAGCTCGGTGCCGGCAAAGGCGAACGCAGCTGTGACAAAGACATTGCACATCCCCTTGAAGCCGTTGTTGAAGGCTCCCGGGTTCTGCCAGTAGCGGCCGCCGATGTAGCCACTCTCCGGTGTGCCGCCGCAGTTGAGGACGATCCCAAGGAGACTATTCAAGGCAAGTCAGTTTAAGAGTCTGATAGGAGGAGGAAGGCACTTACATGAAGCCAATCACAGCAATGACCTTTACGATGGAAAAGAAGAACTCGGCCTCACCGTAGCCTTTAACCCCACACATGTTGATGGTGATGATGATGAATAGAAAGATGGAGACGAAGATGGCGCGAGTCAGGCTCTCGTCCCAGTAGGAGAGGGTGAGAGAGGCGGCGATGATTTCCAGCGGTAGGATGATCAACCACTGCAGCGCATAGCTATGTAATAATGGTCAGCATTTACTCCCAGGATAAAAAAGAGAACAACTCACTTCCAGCCCATCGCAAAGCCCCACGAAGGGTCGAGGAACCGAGTTGCCCAGGCTGAAAAGGAACCGGCGATAGGGAACAAGACTGCCAGCTCTCCCAACGCCTGGCATGTGCAGAAGAGCATGATGCCAACAATTGAAAATGCCAGCAGCAACGACGCAGGACCTCCAGCGGCTAGGGCCTTTCCAGAGGCGACAAAAAGGCCGGTACCTAGGGTGGTTTGAATCATGTTAGCTCTCACTCAACTTGTGATCTACAGTGCCATCCAAAATAAGCCACCAAAACGTTTAAACCAACGTTCACGTACCAATGGAACCCCCAATCGCAATCATCTGTAGGTGCCTCCCCTTGAGCCTCCTCGCAAGGCCAGAGTTGGCCGTCTCCAGCGCAGCAGCCTGCAAGTCGTAGTAGTGGGCGCCATCGTGAATCCTCCCAGCACCAGCACCGCCGCCGCCTTCAAGCTGACCCAGCGGATCGGCCGAGAAGAGGGTCGAGCTGGTGTCGCGCTTGAAGCCGTCGACGAAGCGGTCCCAGTACCGCGGCGGCGCATCGTCGTCGTAGTCGGGCTCGCGCATGCTGAAGGAGCTCCGGGGCGCGAGCGAGTCCTCCTTCATCTTGAGGCTGCCGCGCTCGGCGTCGGGCGGTGGCGCCGTCATCTTCGCTTGCCGAGCCGAGCCCACGCTTTGTCGGTCCCGGGCAGCGGGACGGCGGGAGCTGGCTGGGCTCGAGGGAGGTGCGGCTCGGTTGCTGTTAATGTTGGGTGAGGATGGTGACGGGGTGGTTGTGAGTTGGCGGCTCAATGGGTGAGGATGTGGCTCGGTCGTTGATTTCGTCAGCGTCACGTCGGTGATCCAAGAGCGGCCAAAAAGAGAATTCGATCAACGATGGAATTAGACCAGGTCGTATCGTCGTCGGCGTCGAAAACGTAAGAGAGAGATAGAACCTGGTGTGGTGTCGGTCGGCATATCGCCACCAGGGTTAACAGCAGCGGGTGTGTATAGTATACAAGTCGGCGATGGATGGATCCCAAAGATGGATGTCGAACAATGGAAAACCACGAGAGTGTAAAGATTCAAGAAAGAAGAAGAAGAGGAAGCGACCGGATTTGATAATGAAATACAGCAGAGTTTCCCCTCGTGCGACAAAGAGGGAATAAGAGAGGGCCTAAGATGGAAGGGGCTGGAGGCGGAAGAAGGTGGTGGTGGGCTTATCAAGTTGGAAGGACCCTGCGGTGACAGAACAGTTGGTGCTTGGCGTTGACAACCTGGGACCCCCAAGAAACAGCCCAGTCTCAGGCTCACCTAGGATGCAAGCTAAAGTCGGGTGCAACCAGCGCCCTCTTCGAGGTCCAGCTGTCAAGCATCCCAAGATCGAGCCCTTGGGTGCCTGTTGGCCAATCTCACTCCGCCTTGGAGGGGAGCGCTATCTACAGTGGGGTGGAGGGGGATGTGCCCTGGACCATGAATATCTCTGGGACCCATCGGTTGGACCTTGCTCACCTCCAGCTCACGAGCTTGTGCGGTCCAGGCCTGTGTCTTTTGAAGCCTCTGGAAGCTAGCATTTCGTTAGTCGAGCATGGGCCAGCATTAAACGACTCGGGAAAGATAATGGGGGATAATAATGATTACTATGAAATTGGTAAACAAGAGTTGGAATACCCTCCATGTCGTGTCGACTCTCCCGCTGCAAGTAACGATCCTTCGGGCTATCTCCAACGGTCAACCGACGGGCTTGTCGATCACCAAAAAAGAAAAGGAACCCCGCTACCCCGGTCCCGTCGAGCCGTCACCCGTCATTCACCAGCACCACTGCAACACCAACGATAAAACCCCCCTGCTGGACCACGCCAGACCATCTCCAGTAGGTGCATTTATTTGACTTTCCTTACCGCCCCCCCGTCGTATGTACCTCGATTCAGCCCAGCGGTACCACCACACCACATGGATTTCTCGCCAATTGCGTTTATCTAACAGGAAGATACTCGGTCTGCCTATTCCTGGAACCTCGAGTCGGGTACCGGCGTCTTCCCCCCCCCTCTCTCGGTTCCGATAACTGTGCCTTGTGCTATCTCATGTGCAGATACGTGCTGTGACCAGCCAATATCCTTGGATTCCCAATGTGGCCTCATTTTCCGGGGATACTGCTACACTCGGCTCTTTACAGGGCTGCCTATTCTCTTGGCTCTGCTTAATCATCTTGTGAAGATTCTCTTGAGCTATCCAATCCGACAATTGATCACATGCATCGGGACAAAAAGACGGGGAAGCGGAGCTCCGTTGTATCCAAGGACCTTGTCCCTTTTTCCGCGCACGAGCCGTTCAACAGTCACCGCGCCACACACTCTGCAGGTCGCAAAAGATCGTGGCAACCTGGTTCACTCCATCTCAAACCGCGGGAGAAGCTGCCAAGCAAAGGGTGGTGGTTACTAAGCATTAATATATCAACAATGCTTTCAAATTACTATACTCGAGCTTCGTAAACTATCCATGGATGGTTCTGATACTATAGACATTGTCAAAATATTCCGTCCGTGCAGTCAGCAGCATGTCCAACCGTGTTATATACAGCCAAGACTCGCTTCGCCGTGAATGCTACGCCAAATGCCTTGGCCCTCGTTCCAGCTTTATAGCTTATCACATATAGTTGATGTGGTTGTGGAGAGATCAGGTGCTCTTCTTCTCATCCGCGTTTTCCTTTTTTACAGGATCCTTCTCTTCAGTCGCAGCTTTAATAATCTGACCGGATGCGTCTCTCGGTTTCCGCTGCCATCCTGTCGAAAACAGCTGTCCCATGTCGAACCGAGGCAACGGGTGGCCCTCGGTGTTAATGACAACCTTGTCCAAAGGCAAAAAGTCGGGCGGAGAGAACAAGAGATACAAGTATTTGAGCGTTTCGGCCTGTTTCAAGAACATGTCAGTTACTTCCCTCTCCCAAGTTCATCCATTACTCACCAGCCAGAAACTCTCCATATTGTCTCGCACCTTGGGAGGCACAACATTGGCGTCGCGCAGACTCGTAAAGCCGCCCCCGTTCCTCACAGCTGTGTGATTCATAAAAGACTTAAACATCTCCCATCCCCATTCACGGTACTGGACGTCCCCTGTGATTCTCCACATGTAAAACAGACTCTCCACCGTCTCGGGTCGCTGGAGGTTGTGAGCGTCGCCGACCTTGACTCTAAAGTCTTTGCGCCATTCTGCCTCTGGATCCGGGTCAAACACCGCCGGGTTCTGGCGAGGGTTGCCGAAAGCGGGTGGAGGCCTTTCAATCTCGAAGTAGGTGATCTCGGCAGACAAACCTGTTGCCATGTACTTGTACATTCCCCAGCAGGTCTCCATCAACTCGCGCGCCAGCTGGATATCATCTTCATTCTTCTTGGACCACGTAGGCAGCTTCCGAGCCTCAGCCTCAGTAAGACCTCCCGTGGCCCCCAACGCCATCGTTCCGGGCATGAAGCACACCAGGTGGTCCATCTTGGGGCTCATCGGTTTCGACAATCCAGTTGGTCGCTCGCCAATGATGGTGAACTGCTTGTTCTTGGTGTACGTCACGAGGTGCTTGCGAACTCCTCGTAATGCCTCGTCCCACATCTCCTCGTAGATGGGCTCCTGCTTGTTGGTTTGGAGATACTGTTTGATGAGATACTCATAGTATGAGTCGCCGCGGCTGCCGAGTCGGATGTTCGTTCCTTTAAATTCGCCTGACGTGGCGAAGATGTAGATGGGGACGAGGCCATCCTGGGCTCCATTGTCATCGACAACCTTCATCGCTTTCTCGACTCGGTCCCAAAAATCCTTTTCTCCAGTGAGTTTGGCCAGATACTTGAACTCGAGTTGAACAGTCGTGGCCTCGGCAGTGGACGATGCTCCCATATCAGAGTGAGACGGGATGCCTTCATATTTCTGCAGGTTGACGCTCGCGTATGGAATACCAGACGGAGAGTCGAATGCACTCATCAGGCGGTCAGCCAGATCCTTTGCCTTTTCCAGATACAAATCCTCCCCGGAAGCTCCTGGGTCGTCCTCGGCCAACGGAGCCAGCTCCGGATATTCGTTGGACAGGTAATGGGCGCCCAACAAACCGCCCATCATGCGGATCGTCGTCTCGAAGGTGTTCACATCTTGATCTTGGTCCCATGTCAGGGACTCTGAGATCCACTCGCGAGCGGTTTGAACCCGAGATGTAAGGTTCATCAGAATCATAGTATCCAAGGAATCCACTATGATCCAACCCAGTCCCTTGGGCGCCATATTGTTGCCCGTCTTGGAGATAGGGTGGTATTCGTCAAAGCCTATATCAGATCCATCGATCAGTACGCATGTTCCGTCCCGAATAGAGTACTGGACGCACCCCAAGCATATCGATGATAAGCGTCCCAGCTCAGCTCAAAAGCCTCTACGACACGGTCCCTTCTATGATCCCAATTGGCCTTCTTATCGTGCTTAGACAAGCCTGCATAACTCCAATCGGTTGTCACGGTCCTTTTCGGAGGGCCCTTGGACGAGGATCTGGTCCAGAACAGTAACGTCAAGACGATAAAGGTGAGGATACCTATTACCCTCTTGCGCTTCCATAGCGGGCGGTCCTGTTCGTATGGTGAACGGGCATAGGGTTTGTCTTTGTACATCGGCAACGCATTCGATTTCTTGGAGCTCACCCCAGATCCCCAGAATCGATCCTCGAGGTCTCGCTGTCGGTTCTCAAAGGACGGGATGTTCTTTGGGATCGAAAAGGACATTGCTAAAGCATCGGCGTCGGCCTGCGATGCCGCAACTTGCTGGTTCGGGGCGCTTCGGGGCTGTGGACGGTTGAAGGCGCTGCTGCTTCGGTGGATATTGAACGGGTCGCGAATCATTGACCTGGCCTGTTCATTTCGAAGGGGGTTGTTGATGCAATTACGGCCTCGGAGATATCAATGGGAAGGACTAACAAAGGCAAATAATAACAAGGTTCAATGTACAAAACTGCAAACAACCAAGATGCCGCAATGAGAGAGTCTGAGGTTTAGCAGATGCCGTCTCCAAAACGCAAGGACAGAATGTTAAGAGGACCTAGCTTGGGGGAGCTTGGCGCACGAGACCAGGCCTGTCGTACTGCGATGACGACCCCCCAGCGCTCTACCCTGAACTACTGGCCCCTGACCGGAGCCTATTGTTCCTGAAGACGTTGCATCCGCGATTTTATTGGCTGTCGAAGCGCGAACCACATGCGAATATGAAACCTAACTGACTCAAGTTGCACAACAATATGCTTGCTTTTTTATGATATTGGATACAAAACTCCGAGGCGCATTGTAGCAAGCCATGAGTATCCAAAACTTTCCCTCGTTGAGCCCGGAGGAATTTACAGAGGCATGCCATCATTTGGAGAGCAAGTACTGCCAGGCCTCCTTAGGCCCAGAGCGGGCGCGCTGGAAGCTCAGAGTATGTACCTCGCTATGCACCGACTTCTCCTTCGAAGGAGGCTACACAACCTACATTCAGATCAGGCGCCCTCTACAGATGGATTTAGATCATGAAGGTCTCTCGCTAGACTTGGACAACTTTTCCTTTTCCGAAGAAAAAAGTGATGAGCCGGTAATAGGCGGAGATAGGGACATGATAGATGCCGAAGAGGCTGACGAGGTAATAATCCTCAACAGTCTGTCTCTTTACTTGAACTTTTGGTCTTACGAAATTCCAGGCCAATCTTGTAAAACAGCAACTTCGTCCAGAGGTTGGCCTGGTGGAATACGAGATTCATCTTCATCCCACATATCGTGTGCCTTGCTTGTGGTTCACTCTACGCCATCTTCCCCCTGATGAGCCCGCATTCAACATTGACACCGTCTTCCGCCGCCTTGTCCCCGACGAGTACAAGGCGGGCCTCCGCGGACTCGGAGGTGTCGGAGGCATATCGGCCGATGTAAGTATGCGGAGAGAGAGCTGTTTGCACAAGTCAATTCAAGATTCTGGGTATCGTCAAGATCGGTTGGCCTAACTAACACCTTTCTCACAGCATCACCCTGTAACGGGTATCCCATCCTTCTTTGTCCATCCCTGCTTGCTGGGGGATGCCATCTCCAAATTCGAGTGCGATAGGACGAACTACCTCATGATATGGCTTGGACTTGTGGGAGGCTGCGTGGGCCTGTGGGTGCCCAAGGAAATGGCAATCCAATGAACTGACTTTGAGCGGCTGACGGGCTTCTGTCTCTCATCGATGTAGCCGACCTTTCATATGGATCCATTAATCATCGTCGCTGTCCTCCTCCATGGCAACATCCGAGTCACTCTCATCCTCGTCGTCGCGCGTTCGCTTCTGGCCGCGGCTCCCAGGGCTGCCGGCGTCCTTCATTACATGGTCCACACTCGTCGCAGGCTTAGCAGGGAGACCAGCGCCGGGCGCGGGTGCTGATCCAGGGGGGGGAGCGTTGAAGATACTCTGTTGTAACTCGGTCTGCTCAACGTTGGCGGCTCCAGCAGTTGTGGAAGGGATCTTGAATGTTCCGTCAAGCTTGGCCACAAAGTTCGATTTCGACTTGCCATATTGGATTTTCTAGAAGGAGAGCAGCATGTTAGCGCAAGGAATATCAAGAGCAGACGAGGAGCACCAACCAAATCGCGACCGAGGAATGTTTGTCCCTCGAGGGACCGCATAGCCTGTGTGGCCGATTGTACATCTCGGAACACGATATGGGCTTGACCTCGCATCTTCATCGTCTTGAGAGCAACGACATCCAGTACGGGTCCGTAGGTGGAAAAGAGCATGTACAGAGCGGTTCGCAGGTCGGGTTTCTGGATTTTTGAGGAGGGAAGATTTGTGACATAGAGGCTGTAAGAAGTCAGTAGACGAACTGACGGTATTTCAGGAGGGAAGCTGACGTCTGATTCGGAGGAATAGGCTGTACCTTGGCCGGCAAGGAGGAGTTGGGTTGGAGAGCGCGAGGCGCGGAGGTAGCAGCGGCCATTGTGGGATGACTTGAAGTTGGAAGGGCTACCTGAATATCTATGGCGTCGCAATCGATGTTATAAGTCCTTATTCGTATTTCCTAGGCCGAAACCGTGGGTGGATGCGCGAGCGCACAAAGGTAGACGATGGTAATATTGGCGGTGATGTAGATGGAGATTTTTCGCTGTGGTGTAGAAATGCCAGCCTCGCGCACTTTGCCTCAGCACCTCACCACTCGCTGTGGCCCAAGCTTGCAGGAGCTCCAGCGGCTACGTAACCCCCACCCCCACCACAGCCAGCGTCCGACCGCATTGGTACATCGTCAGCACCGAGCCAACCTCTTCTTGATCCTCCCATTCTCTCAATCAACTCTGTAGCGATAGTAGAGAGCTCCTCCTATCGCGAATACATCCGTCATGGCCGCCCCCGAAGTTCACCACCTCTTCCACAACCCCATCGCCGACCACTCGTTCTCGGCCGACCATTCCGTCCTCGCCGTTGCTCGAGACACCGCTGTTGAGCTCTACGGCAAGGTTGGCAATGCCTACAAGCTGAAGGACGAGCTCAAGGGCCACGACAAGACGGTCACTAGTGTCGACATTGCTCCCAACAGCGGGCGCATTGTGACATGCTCTCAGGGTATGTATGCGCATCTATGGGTCTATCCCCTATACCATGTCTGTTCTGTACATTGACGTAACAACTTTCCTAGACCGTAACGCCCTTGTATGGGAACCCTCGCCCACTGGTTACAAGCCGACTCTGGTTCTGCTCCGAATTAGCAGAGCCGCGACGTTTGTGCGCTGGTCGCCCTCCGAGACCAAGTTCGCCGTCGGCTCCGGTGACCGCGTCATCGCCGTCTGTTACTTCGAGGAGGAGAACGACTGGTGGGTTTCGAAGCATCTCAAGAAGCCCATCCGCAGCACCATCACGAGCGTCGCCTGGCACCCGAACTCGGTCCTCCTTGCTGCTGGCTCTACCGACGCCCATGCCAGAGTCTTCTCGGCCTTCATCAAGGGGATGGATTCCCGCCCACCTCCTGGAGTTTGGGGTGAGCGACTCCCTTTTAACACTGTTTGCGGAGAGTTTTTGAACAACTCTGCCGGCTGGGTGCACTCTGTTTCTTTCTCTCCTAGTGGAGAAAGCCTTGCGTTTGCGGCGCACGACAGCAGCATCACTGTTGTCTACCCGTCTGGGCCAGAGCAACCGCCTCGCGCCGTCGTTACCGTCTCCACGCAGCAGTTGCCCTTCAAGAGCTTGATCTGGACCAGCGAGGATGAGATTATTGCCGCTGGCTATGACTGCGAGGCTTTCCGCTTCCAAGGAGGTGAGGGTGGCTGGCAGTTGACTGGTACCATCGAGGCCAAGGGTCGCCCCGGTCTTGGTGAGCACCGCGAGGAGTCTGCTTTGAACATGTTCAGGCAGATGGATCTTAAGGGCAAAGTCAAGGACGATACGCAGCTCAAGACTGTCCACCAAAACACAATCAGCACCGTCCGGCCCTTTGAGACTGCCGGTGACCGTGTGACAAAGTTCAGCAGTAAGTTACAAACACCCGTCAAATCGTACCTATCGGAAGCTAACAAAGACTATAGCAAGCGGTGTTGATGGCAGAGTCGTCGTTTGGAGTGCTTAGATATATCAGCAATAAAGACATGCAGAAGTAGCAAAGCTCATGCTTGTTGTTTTGTGTCAAAGCCTTGGTCCACAATGAATGTCTTTGATGCACCTACATCATGCCTCCAAATGCCATTGTTAAAACTCTCATATAGCTTAACAGATCACATATATAACTCGCAAGAAATCTTGATTTTCTATTCTTCCTCTTTTCCCCTGCAGCCCAAACCTTCTCGCCCATCATGAATCCATTGCGACCACCGTCCCCTAGCTCGTTCATCTATCGGCGAGCGCCGTCCGCTGTGTCCGAGATGGTCCAAAACTCTCCTAGAGATGAGGCGACACCTGAACCAGAGGACTACCATCCCAGATTTGAAAGAGTCGATGCATCCTCCAACGACCTACCTTACTCCTTCCGAGTCGACATTGTCCGACTAGTCCACAGCGCTTGTCTGGACATCAGCAAAAAGTACATTGAAGATTTCCGGCAAAATTTTGAGCAGCGAAATCCGGGATACCTCGATCACAATGGCAAAATGGCCCGGGTCATCTTCGACGAGGCACGGGCGACGGAGACGCTGAGGACCAACGTGGGCTCCATATGCAGCATCATCTGGGCAAAAGGCCGCGCCTTGCGGGCTCTATCGCTCACGTCGGAACATCAGGCAACGAGACACATGGAGGTGTTGATCGCGACAAGTCGTGACATTGCGGGGGCTCTAGAAATGACAAACGAGTGGCGGAACATCAGCGATGAAGTCACGAAGGGCGTTCTCGAGGCCGGCTTGGCATTTTGCGAGAAGCTGGAGAGGTGGGACGTGCAGGACACATTGGAAGATTTGGGATTGAGGTATTGTAAGGATTGGAGCCGAGGCGAGTGAACTTCAGATATGTGAGAGTTTGGTTGGTTGAGGATGGCATCCGCGGGAACTGAAGAAAACCGAACCGATTTCCTAGCGTATTTTTCCGAGTTTTGGCAGGAACCGGATAGATTTATAGATTTCTTTTTATTCAGTGCGGTCTTTGCATCCTAATTTTATTTCTGTCCTTGTGAACCTTTAAGGAAGGGCAATAACCTCAATCTCGACGTCAACGTTCTTGGGAAGAGTCTTGACGGCAACGCAGCTGCGGGCAGGCTTGTGGGAGAACCACTTCTCGTACTCGGTGTTGAGCTCCTATCAGGGATCAATCAGTCTTGGCTTATCGTAGACAGAACATGCGGAAGCCTTACAGCAAAGTGGGCCATGTCGGAGATGAAGATGGTGGTCTTGACGACCTTGGAGAGGGAGGAACCAGCCTCGTCCAGAACAGCCTTGGCGTTCTTGCAGGCCTGGGCGGTCTGCTCGGTGATGGAGCCCTGGACGAGCTCACCCTCGGGGGTAAGAGGGATCTGGCCAGAGCAGTAGATCATGTTGGGGGTCTTGATGGCCTGGGACTGTTTCGAGACGGGTCAATACATCAAGGTCGTATGAGTGAGGGGTAGCTTTGGGAGCCATACGTAAGGGCCAACAGCTACACGAGTCCATCAGCACAACTTCAAGGGCAATTGGCACTGGATGAGGACTTACCCGCAGGGGCGTTCTTGGTGAAGATGATCTCCTGCCGCTCGGACATTGTGATTGTGGATTGGTGTCTAATCGAACATGTGAACCTGGCTGCTTCTGATACCGCGGGGGGAGCTGCGAGACGAGGGGCGGCGCGGAGAGAAAGAGAAGAAGCGACAAAGCGGGGAGCTCTGCGCGCGGCGAGAGATGGCAGCATCGACTGGATGATTGATTGGGTTCGGTAAGAAAAATTACCTACCTGAAGAGTGAAAAGAGATTGGAAACGTGATGAAAGAGATCGGTTTTCGGTTGCATAGAAGTCTGGGCAAGCTTTAAGGAAGGGACGGGGGACCCTTATATCTAAAGTCGGTCGGTGGTCTCGGAGGGGCAGCCGATCACGCCCGGTGTAAATTCAGTTCGGGTGGAAGCCGGTGGAAAACGGCGGCTGTAAAAAGCTGGGTGTTCAATTGACAAGCTCCCTGGAACTCTGCGCGCTCTCCAACTACATCATTACATACACGTGTTACATCGACGCTGCTGCTGCTTTAAAGGGCGGTCCCTGGGCGGTGGTCCGTTGATCGGCTGGCCTACCTTTCGACACGTCTGGGGAGATTTTTGTCTCTGTGCCCCGCAACGCGCCCTCCGGACACGGCGCCTGACAGTGCGGGCCAGAGGTTTCCCGCGGTTCGGGGTATTACGTACGTTTAGCTTTGGAGAATCATGCCCGGGGAATCCATGGGGATAGAGAGGGGTTATGAGGGGATCAAATGTTTTCTGCATGGCGGTCTTGGATTTATTATAAATTTGCCCGCGGACAATGGCCAGCTGTATGTCTTCACGCGTCCATCTTGGAGCTCACGCCGAAGCTTCCATGGGCCATCTCAAGTGAGCATGAGGGCACAGCACAGGACATTTGGGTCTTGGCATAAGTTACCGGCGATTTAAACCGTCACTCAGTTCCCCCGCGCAATATCAAGTCCGATGCCATGAATCGACTGCATGGTAGCCATGAGCTTGGCTTACAGAAGCTCTTATCGATAAGCGCGGTATTTGTGTAGAGCTCGATTCAACCAGTCATAGCACATACAATACTCCGAGGTCTACCTTGATGGCATGCAAGTGTTACGTCGTCTTAAATGCACTTCAAAGCCATTCACTCATCCTACTACTCGCAGAATGACCAGATCCATCTTCACAATGTCAACCCCCAGCCTTGGCGTTCCCTTGAGCTCGACGAAGCTACAGACACGGTCGCCTTTCAGCCCTGCTGGATCAGAGGATCGGTGGAGGAGAGCCAATGGTAACCACTAAGACGACGACTGTGGGGTTCAAGCCGCCTTCAATTGGTCCCCTTTGTCAGCTCCAATCGATAGCTTCTGTCGGCGGGCGAGGGTCCTGTTAGTGACAGCAACTGTCAAGTGGTCAGAACCGTAAGATAAGTGGGACCAAGCCATTCCGCCCCCCTGCGTCCATCCTCTGAAAATGGGAAAGCCAAGGGGATCTAAGCTGGCCAGGTTGTCCTCGACGAGGCAGCTCATCGCAACCAATTCTTCAACTTCAATCCATTGCTTCTGCAACGGGTGTATTTTTATTTCATCTGTCCTTTCTTTCTTTCTTGACCCTACCTACGAGGGGCGCAATTATTTTTTGTGCGTCTACCTCGCTGTCCTTCTACCCTTCTTTCTGTTCATTTGTTTACCTACCTACTACTTACGTTCCGCTTCCTCTTCTACCTTATTCGTTGGCAAAGCCACAGGACTCTTCGTCCAACCCCTGAGGTAAGTCTGAGACCTCCCGTTCCTTGCTGCTACTTGCGAGACCGGCTGCAACGCTGCGTGCGCCCATTGCGATCAGTCTCCGAGGGCCCTTGTGTCGTGTTTTGCTCCAAATCTTTTCCCGGAAGGCCTCGACAAACTGCTAACTGTCATATCATAGCCACTGAGCCTGCGCTTCCACGGCCGACTCCATCATGGCTCGTAGTTCAACGCCGCAGGGCAGCCTGCGACAGAGGAGCGCACCCTCCAAGAAGGTCTCCGAAGATTCCTTCAACCCCGACGTCGAACTCGATAAGCTGGCAAAGGCTGGTGCCCAGAGAGCTGCCGCCCGGGGCGAGGGCGAATACAAGATTGGCCTGGCCATCATCACTGCTCTGGCCTTCGTCACTCGTTTCTGGGGCATCAGCCACCCCAACGAAGTCGTCTTTGACGAGGTGCACTTTGGAAAGGCAAGCTGGCTTGATCGACTCGATGGCCTGATCCGCAATGGCTAACTCTTGGGCTCTTAGTTCGCTTCCTACTACCTCGAACGAACCTACTTCTTCGATGTGCACCCTCCCTTTGGCAAGCTCCTGTTCGCCTTCATGGGCTGGCTGGTCGGCTACGATGGTCACTTCCACTTCGAGAACATTGGCGACTCGTACGTCGCCAACAAGGTCCCCTACGTGGCCTTTCGAGCTCTCCCCGCCATCCTCGGCGCGCTGACCGTCTCCGTTACCTACCTCATCATGTGGGAGTCTGGATACACCCTCCCCGCCTGCATTCTCGCTTCTGGCCTCGTCCTCCTCGACAATGCTCACATTGGCCAGACCCGTCTCATCCTCCTGGATGCCACTCTGGTTCTTGCTATGGCTTGCAGTCTGCTCTTCTACATCAAGTTTTACAAGCTCCGACACGAACCTTTCTCCAGGAAGTGGTGGAAGTGGCTTATCCTTACCGGATTCGCTCTGTCCTGCGATATCTCGGTCAAGTACGTTGGCCTCTTCGCCTTCGTGACCATCGGCTCCGCCGTTGTCATTGACCTCTGGGATCTGCTCAACATCAACCGACCCGGCGGTGATATCACCGTGCAAGGGTTTGTGAAGCACTTTGCTGCCCGTGCCTTCGGTCTGATCATCATGCCCTTCCTGTTCTACCTCTTCTGGTTCCAGGTCCACTTTGCTGTCCTCTATCGCTCTGGCCCCGGTGATGATTTCATGACCCCTGAATTCCAAGAGACCCTCAGCGACAATGTCATGTTGGCCAACTCAATCGACATCCAGTACTACGACTCCCTCACCATCCGGCACAAGGAGACCAAGACCTACCTCCACAGCCACGAGGACCGATACCCTCTTCGATACGACGACGGCCGAGTCTCCAGCCAGGGCCAGCAGGTCACTGGTTACCCTTACAATGATACCAACAACTACTGGGAGATTCTCCCCATGAACGACGACAAGCAGATGGGCCGCAACGTCAAGAACCACGACTTGGTGCGCTTGAGGCACATTGGTACCGACAAGATCCTACTCTCCCATGATGTCGCCTCGCCCTACTACCCCACCAACCAGGAGTTCACTGCTGTCACCGCTGAGGAGGCTTACGGCAAGCGTGAAAACGACACGCTCTTCGAGGTCCGAATTGAGCATGGCAAGAAGAACCAGAACTTCAAGTCTGTCTCTGGCCACTTCAAGCTCATCCACAACCCGAGCAAGGTGGCCATGTGGACTCACACCAAGCCTCTTCCTGAGTGGGGATACAAGCAGCAGGAGATCAATGGCAACAAGCAGATTGCGCCCAGCTCCAACGTGTGGCTCATTGAGGACATTCCCTCTCTGCCCGCCGACCACCCCCGCCGACAGAAGCCTGAGCGCAAGATCAAGCAGCTGCCCTTCCTCCAGAAGTGGTTCGAGCTCCAGCGAGCCATGTTCTACCACAACAGCAAGCTTACCAGCAGCCACCCTTACTCGAGCCACCCCTACCAGTGGCCTTTCCTGCTCCGCGGTGTGAGCTTCTGGACTCAGAGCGACACCCGCCAGCAGATTTACTTCCTGGGCAACCCCATCGGCTGGTGGCTTGCCAGCAGTCTTCTCGCTGTCTTTGCTGGTATCATCCTTGCCGACCAGGTCTCTCTGCGTCGTGGCGTCGATGCTCTTGACCACCGTAAGTAACAAAGGCTATACTTGTTCACCATTTTCTAACCTGCTTTCAGGATCTCGCTCACGTCTTTACAACTCGACTGGGTTCTTCTTCCTCGCTTGGGCCACTCACTACTTCCCATTCTTCCTCATGGGACGACAGCTTTTCCTACACCACTACCTCCCCGCTCACCTGGCCTCTTGTCTTGTCGCCGGTGGTCTACTCGAGTTCGTCTTATGCACGGAGGTCCCTGAGGATACCACCATCAGGACTAAGAGGATAACCCCCGGCCCCAAGCATCACGTCACCGCCCGAGAGCGTTTTGCTGGTTCGAGCCTTCTCAACGCTTGGATTGCTTGTGGACTTGCTCTGGCTCTCGTCGTGGCGGGCTGGTCCTTTTTCCTGCCTTTGACCTACGGTTACCCAGGTCTCTCGGTTGAGGCAATTCTTCGAAGGAAGTGGCTCGGCTACGACCTGCACTTTGCCAAATAGATGATTGCGCAAGCAGAGTGACTGATTTGGTCAAGATTCAAACGTCTTGATGAGGTTGAAGTCGAGGTGTAGGAATTATATGGCCGCTCCTTCATAGGGCTCACTGCGGCCTCATGGGACCGCCATGACACATAGCATGGCAATGACCGAGGGACGAACCAGAAGTTCTATGGAGGAATGTACCATATTTGACGAACAAAATCTCTCATCTTGATTTGACGAAAGGGTGAAAAGAAAGATGTATGAGCTAGCGGATAGAGAAACTGGTCTAATAATTTACTTGATTGTCTAAGTACACTTCCTTAAGTTGGTGTGGTTATGGGTGTGATTGAGAATGAGGCTGCATGTGGCACAAACCAGGGGCTCGCCACAGGGGAGGGACCCCTGTAAACTGCTACACACCCCACAGATCATGGGCCTGGGCGATAAGGCGGATGGAATGCTGTCAGTGGAGGAGGTACTTGGAACAAAGGGATGACATCCATCTGTTCTCCCCTTGTCAAAGCCTCGAATTGAAACTCTGGCAACATGATTATTCCTGCTGACGACCTAAACTTCACATGATTATTGTATTGTCCTCTTGCTTGTCCGTCCGGCAAGTTCCACAGACGTAGGACGGAGCTCAAACTCTCCTTATGATGGTGCTTCGCTGTCCTTGTCCTTGTCCTTGCTCTTCCAATCCTCCATCTGTCCCGTAAAAGGAACCTATCATGATCTCGCAGGGAAACCGTCTCTACCTGCGTCGGCTCCTCCGCTCACGCGCCCCCAAGATCCTCCTCGTCCTAATCGTCCTCATCAATATCCTCGACGTCCTGCGCATACACCAGAACATCCTCGATGCCGACCGCACGCCCGCGCCCAGGCTCTCGCAGCCCCCCGAACGCATCTACATTGCGAGCATGCACTTCAACAACGGGCACGTCCTGAAGCACCACTGGAACAAGGCCGTGGTGGAGCTCGCAAAGACGCTACAGCCGAAGAACGTCTTTGTCAGCGTGTACGAGAGCGGGAGCTGGGACAACAGCAAGGAGGAGCTGCGCAAGCTGGACGCCGAGCTGGAGCGGCTGGGCGTGCCGCACCGGGTGGACATTTCGGACGTGACGCACAAGGACGAGCTGGAGAAGGAGGACAAGGACGAGGGCTGGATCGATACGGCGAGGGGGAAGAGGGAGCTGAGGAGGATTCCGTATCTGGCCAAGCTGAGGAACAAGACGCTGCGGGATCTGTTTGAGCTGCACAAGGAGGGCACCCACTTTGACAAGATTCTCTTTCTTAATGATGTGGTCTTTACGGTATGTTTTTCCCTGTTGATGCTTTGCACTGGCTCTGACTGTTTGTGGTTGGACAGACCGATGATATTCTCAAGCTGCTCGACACGAATGGGGGCGAGTACGCTGCGGCCTGCTCGCTCGACTTTTCGAAGCCGCCGAGCTACTATGACACTTTTGCGCTGAGGGACACGGATGGCCAATCACATACTATGCAATCGTGGCCCTACTTCAAGTCCAGCGTATCGAGGAACGCGCTGGTTAACCACATTGACGCCGTGCCAGTGACGAGCTGCTGGAACGGGATCGGTCAGTTACCAATCTTTCCCTTGATCTTATTCTATACCTGCTAACAAACACAGTCGTCATGCCCGCCGAGCCCTTCACCTCATCCTCAAAGCTCCGCTTCCGCGGCGTCGCCGACTCCCTCGCCGAGCACCACCTCGAGGGCTCCGAGTGCTGCCTCATCCACGCAGACAACCCTCTCTCAAAGACCCGCGGCGTGTATCTGAACCCGCGCGTCCGCGTTGGGTACAACATGCCCGCGTACCAGGCCGTGCACCCGGAGCAAGGCGCCTGGGTATCGAGGTGGGACATCTTCATCGGCCTCTGGATCAACCGGGTAAAGCGCTGGACGGCGGTGACCTTTGAGAGATGGGTGGTGAGGCGGCGCGTGGCCAAGTGGGAAAAGGAGGGGCTGGGGAGAAGAGAGCCGGGTGAGTTTTGCTTGATTAACGAGATGCAGGTTCTTGTGGCGAATGGATGGGCACATGTGTAGACTATTTTAAAAGGGAAAAGAGGTCTGAGATACCCAAGGAAAAGGAAATTGACATTCTTTTACGTTTATGAGAACACTCCCAGTCTATGAAAAAGAACAAGGAAATAAGCCAAGAAAACATCACCAAGGTGTTGTTACTTTTGTTATACCCCAACGCCTATGCTAAAATCGAGATCTACTCAAACACCAAATTTCCTTTTTTTTTTTTTTTTTCTTTTTTTCTTGAGATCAACTCTTTCGGTTGCAGACGAGTCTGGCTCATCAGATGTTGTCGAGGCCGGCTCCTACGGGTGTAATTGAGACCAGCTCTTCAGGGGAGAGTGAGGTCAGCTCACTGCCACAAGTCTATCTCAGTCCAAGCATCTGAGGACACAACCTCCCAGTCGCTCTCTTCTTCTTCAAGCTACATGCAGTGCAGTCAGACCAAGCCCATCATACGGGGATATCTGAGCAAGTATACTTACAGGACGGAGGATCGGGTCATCGTCGCCTTTGTTCCAGCGTTTGCAGGTTACAGTCGAGTAACGGCTTGCAGAAGACGAGGAAAGCTCCTCCTCCTCAATCTCCTCATCCTCAGGCTCTTCCTCCTCTTCTTCTTCTTCATCCTCGGAGACTACCTCGATCGAGGCCGCCCAAGGTTGAACGTGAGCCATTGGGCGAGGATCGACGACGAGTTCAGCACGTCGGCACTGCACAAAGTCAATCCGCGAAGCGTCCTCTTCAGCGACTTTGGTTGGTTCGCGTGCCTCGAGATCCAGATAGTCGAGGTTGTTGTCCATGCGAGCTGGGTGATCGCGGCCGTCATGAGCCAGATCCAAGCCCCGAACAATGGCAGACTCGGTGAAATCCCCGGTTTCAAAGCCATCTATGGTTAAAGCCGGACGCTCGTGGGCTGGGGAGGCTATGGGAGACGAGAGTGGCCAGAAAGGAGAGGCAAACTCAGCACAGTTGCCGGAATCAAAGCCATCCAGGGCTGGGGTCGGACACTCACGAGGGAGAGAGGCTGTGGGAGGCGATGGTGTCCAGAGAGGCGAGGGCGGGAAGGGGGGCGAAAACTCAGAAGAAGATGACCGAGTGGAAAGCGGCGAGACTGCGAGAGAAGGCTCAGATCGAGGCCAGATACGGGGCCGAGGAGAGTCGTGAGGGTCCAAGGAGGTAGTGAGGTACGGACGCGGTCCAGAGATCTCTGCAGGAGTTGTGTAAGCACCGGTAGGGGCGGAGCTGGAATAAACAAAGCCAGGTGTAAAAGCACCCTCAAGGCTGGGACTCTCGAGGGTGAAGATGGGCAGGCCATGCCTGTCCTTGTCAAAGGCGTTTCGGCTCTCAGGAACAGCAAGCCCAGTCTCCTCGGTTCCAGACCATGGCTCTTGAATGACGGTGTTGATCTGAGAAGAGCCCGAGAGGTACGCTCTAACGTCGCGTTCCGCTCTATCACGAGCGGCGATGATGGGACTTTCTGGGCCGCCGTTGAGCCAGCTTCTGGTCTCCAATCGTCCCCTGGCCTTGGGGCATTGCCTGGACGGTCTCTTGTTGGCTGTCTTGGTCTGGGATTCGAGTTCGCGGAGTTCTGAGGGGAAGTGGGCGAACCACCAGGGGCAGAGGCGGGATGTTAGCCACGTGAACCACGTGAAGGCCATGGTGATGTCGGTTGTGGGTGTGGGTTGCAAGTTTTCTACTCTCTCTTGATTGGGTTTGTGGATGGTGTATGTATGGGGAGAGTAGATGGATAGAGTATAGTTAGAAAGCTGAGATTGAGATAGGGAAAAGTTTCGGTCTTATATTTCGAACATGTTCATAGGATTCTGTGAATAAGCTGCCTAGACAAAGGGCTTGCATTAGTTCCCGCTGAAGAACAAGAGCTATGGTGCCAAGAGCCTTTGGTGTTCTTTAGAATAGACGGACAAGACAATCGACCACGGGCTTTGTTCACCTACATGCTCCGCCCTTTCACTTGTTTCTGCAGTACATGGGTCATCTGAACGTGACATTTCTCCAGAACAATGTCGTCAACTTCGGGCTTGAACGACGGAGATATAAATTGGGCGATTCCTCCTGGTGCTAGACTTTGCTCGTTTCTTCCAGACATTTCAAAGACACCTTTTCCGTTTCACCACACACGAGAGTCTGTTTTTTATTAGGCATAATGTGTATCGAAGTGTTCACCGAGTACTCGTGCGGGCACAAGGTGCTCGAGGATCTCCAAGAGTGCCCCGAGGCCAAGTGGGAGCGCAGTTACGGCTGCTGCGCTTGCTTGTACAAGGCTCCAGAGCCGTGCCAGATGAAGGAGGTAACTCGCCTCAGTATCAATCGATGTCCTCCCTGTCGGGAGGGCGATGGTGGCGGCAATCACCAGGCGGCACGGGGTGCGATCCCCCAAGCTCATCTCGCCGCTGGTCCACGAGACGAGTCTCAGATCGCGGCCCTGCAGCCTCGGCGGCCGAGGCACCTTCGGCAAGCAACGTACCGCATGGAACAGTCCATGCAGATGCCTCCGGCTCTCAGGTCGGCACCACTACCATCTGGGTCGTCGTCCTCGTCGTCGCAGTCACGCGAGCGAGCGGTCCTTGTTCGTTCGCAGAACGGAAGTGTCCAGCGCGGACAGTCCGTCTCGTCCCGGGGGCTAACTAGACCTCATGTAAGTCCTCGATACCCCGAACCTTATGAAATGACGACGATGCAGGCGCGTGGCCCGGCGCTGAACTCTTACGAGGCGAGGTCAATGCCGCCTCCTCGGTCGGGTCTAGTTCGCCGCCCGGCCGTGCGGGCTCCTCGAGGTCAAAAACCTGTTGTTGTTCCGCCGCAGGGTCAGTATAGGAACTTGACCAACAACCATCGAGATGATGTGTCTGTTCGGACCGTGTCGTCGCTCAACGAGAGCGACTTGAGGGCTTCAACTGTGACTATCCCACAGCACGATGAGTACCCGGGGTTTATTTGAAAGGGAGCAAGTCGATGTGGATGCTGGTTCGTCCAAAAGGGTAGGGCTATGAGTGACATTTACATGGAGTTTGGTATAGAGGTAAGGGGGATAGGTAAAGGGATAGTGTCTAGGTAGGGAATTTACATGTTTTCCTTGAGCTTCGAAACTATAATTATTAAACTTTGGTGGTCATGAATAATGAATGAAGAGGTTGTGTTATTATTAACTGATGCCTGCTTAGTCCTATCTTTTTGATAGGGAAGTGGTCTGTCTAAGGGGGAGATGTCTTGTATAAAACACCACTCAATAGTGGTGAGTGAACATGTGCGTGTGTGTGTGAGTGTGCGTGATGAGCTTCTTGCCAACAGATATCAACAAACAGCCATGAAAGTAAATGCACACCTTCTGTCTTTGTCTTGTTTACTCAACAAAGTAAGAATAAGCTCAAGAACATGCACACATCAAGATGCTTAATTAAGAAGCCTTTTGCTTAGAGTTTGCAACTCGCAAGTTCCAAATATAATCCTAATTTTTTATCATGTCAAGTGTCTCAGCTAATATTGACTTGGTCGCTTTGAGGACTAACCAGACTCTGTCTTCGCATCAGAGTCAAGTTATCCT
>JABFFE010001094.1:0-10322 GCA_013623625.1 Fusarium setosum
TACGATAATTACCCTGGCTGTTTTTTTTAGGTGTTCCGTGTTCACTCTGGGCTGGTGACATGGAAGCGGCTCATCAGGGGACGGGGGATGGAGATGTGTACGTACCGTGCCGAGGGGCTGGCCATCCAATCCAATCCAATCCAANNATCCAATCCAATCCAATCCAATCCAATGGCATCGCCACATCTTTAAAAGCTCAACGTCTAGAGAGAGGATGGACTTGGTTAATATCTACTTGGAATCAATTGTCGTTATTGCTAGGCACGGTATTAATAGAGAATCAACAGATAGACTCGGGACAGTGTTGGAAGTGTGGAACAACTTCAAGATGGAGCAAAGCCGTGACCGCCTCGCAGTGCATCCATTCACGCTGCCTACCAAAAACAATCCAGCAGCACCGGCTCTACTTGTCACAACATACACTCAAGTCTCATTATGGTGGTATCATTGTCCTTTCATATTGCTCTCAGCATAAAACTGAACGATTACAGTATCTATGCAAAGCAAATGCAAAGAGGTGGCTGATGCTATCCACGACTCCATTTCCGCCTAGATCCCAAGTCCGGGTCCCAAGCAAAGAAGAACATAATCATCCATGCCAGCTCCCCCTTTTTTTTGTTTACGTCCCAAAAATCATAACATCATGCCTCCCCCAGTTAGATCCTGCGTCGTCAAAGGAGGTCCCGACTTTCCATCTAGTCTGACATCTTGGTGTCTTCGGTGGGCTGGAAGTCATCATCATCCTCGTCCTCATCGTCGTCGGCAGGATGTTGCTCGGCGGCCTTGGCAAAGTCAATGACGGCACCGCGCGTGCGGCGACCGCCCTCGACGATGTTATTGAGGTCAATCTCCTCCATGCCGTCCTCGTCTGCGAATGGTGGTTAGCCTAATTTCACGGTCTTAGTGCTGCGAGTAGGCGCAATTCACCAGCTTCAGCGACCTGGCAATTCATGTTAGTAATTGAACAACAAATAAACAGTAAAGTGGTGTACATACCTCCTCATCCTCGTCGCTGTCATCGTCATCGTCCTCATCCATGGCAGTGTCCTCGGGAATCTCCTCGGCGGGAGCCTTGCCCTTTCCCTTGCTCTCAGCAAGGGACTCCTCCTGGGCCTTGGTAGGATCCTGGGGGATAGTGGCGCCGTTCTCAGCCATTGCTACGGTGGGATGGATTCTCGCGTTGGCGGGGAAAATAATAGTGGTGTTTTGGTAACGGGAGTGAGAGGAATTGGAAGGAATATGCAAAGGTGAAAAGTGTAGCGCAAGGTGCGGGTGAGCTCCAGGTGAATCGGGTCCAGCGCGTGCAGGTTGCGACGAGCTTCAGTTTTAAAAGCAGGCGCATGCGACGACCCCAGCCGATCTTCTCATAGCAACCGCTCTAATCCTGATTTGGGTTAGTGTCAGGCGAGGTTGGTGCAGTTTTCTGGGTCACATGCAGAAGCACGTGACGAGTTTCTAAAAAAGCCACGTACCAACCATAACAGGAACCCAACATGGAAGCAATGGAAGCAATGCTCGATTGAGGAGATGGTTCCCGTTTTAATAGATCATAGGTGTTCCTTGTTCCCAATTCCATGTCAAACTGCAGTAGGTTGGATACGTGATATGAAGAGCCAAGGAAAGGCCCGCTGAGACACCCTCAGTTCGAAACCTCAGCTTGAAATTGAGTCGGCTGGAGCATCAAAACGAATAGATGTGACAACTGAGACGGAAAACGCAAGCCTGGTTTGCACATGACAATGTCGTGTTGTTCAAGTTGAACTTGAGTGATTTCAGTCACGCCCCTTCAACGAGAAACACACACGCTCATACACCTTCAGAGCCACGATGGATAGGTATCTCTTCAGGACATAAACTCGCAATGAGGCGGATTGCAAAGATTATTGGATTGATTAAAACAGTTATGCTTTGTGCTGTATCCTCTATTTGTCGCCTCCTCCAGCCATCGACATGACCACCACAATGGCAATAAGCCACCAGTACCTATATCAACGTTAGCATCGCAACTCAAACACAACCCCAAGCATCAACTTACTTTTGCAAGAAAGACTTTTGCTCCTCCTCTGCCACCTTCCTCCCGTTCGGCGACAGCACCACCGGCTTGTTCAACTCGGGCTGGCTCCCCTTCTTCTCGGCAATCACCACGGCCTTTGGCCCAAAGTCCCTCGTCTGTCCAGCGTCGATTCTCACGCCCTTGAATGCAACGCTTCGAACTTCCCCCGCGTCATCGACCGACAGCATCACCGTCGGCGCGTATCCCTTGCCAAAGTTGTCGGCTGACGTGGCCGTTGTGCCGGCAATCCATCGCGCGGACTTGGGGTCGTAGAGGCCGATGCGGACGAGCGATGCGCTCTCGGGCAGCTCGGGTGCCTCGTAAGAGACTACTTCGGTTGAGGTGAGGGCGGCGGCATCGTAGGCGACTTCAGCTAGGGGCTGGGGGCTTGAGGGCGAGGACTGGATGGGTTGAACGTAGATTTGGGCAGTGCGCTGCTCAGCCACGACGAGCGCAGCGGCGCAAATGGTTGACAATAATGTTGTGATCCTCATTGTGGATGGGATCGTGGACACGCCTCGGTGTTTAG
This sequence comes from Fusarium setosum, assembly GCA_013623625.1. Classification (NCBI taxonomy): domain Eukaryota; kingdom Fungi; phylum Ascomycota; class Sordariomycetes; order Hypocreales; family Nectriaceae; genus Fusarium; species Fusarium setosum. The sequence goes on from JABFFE010001094.1 coordinate 2,583, forward strand.
GTAGGAATATCGCAAGTCGAGCTGCAGACGGTCGCAGCTCGGTGCTCAGAATAGACACCTGGACAGCGTCATGGCGGCGACGGGTAATTCCCGGATAAACTCTTTCCAGCACCCGGTCCTTGTCAACGAAGCCTCCAGCAGCTTGGGACTCGGACAAAGCAAAGAGCAGTGCATTCAAAGATTGGAAGTGCTCTGAATTTTTTTTTTCTACCAGTGTCATAACAATGCAAAAAAAATTTGACACGGTAATCAAGTCTAGTTACGTCTGCCTCCCATGTTGTGTGTGTACAGATGCTTTCATTGCCCAATCCTGCGATGCTGTCCAAATGAATCAAACCGCCCTGGTCCCGAACGCCTGTAAATGTCGTGTTATGCAGGGTCCACACTCGGTCCCTCCGTCATGGTCATGCATCCGCTCGCGATGTAGGTATCCTAATCCACCGACCGAAATGGCGATATTCTACGCGGTCGGTCGGTGCTGGGGTGATGTAATGCGAAAAAAATGTGCTCCGATACCGTCAGGTGGAAGCGTGTCCGGTGTCCGTAGAGCTCTAATCGTCCGAAGTGGCATTATCCTCACCATCCACGTCAACGTCGTCATCTTCTTCCTCTTCTGACCCATCTGATTCTAAGATGTAACCTGGAGTTCGTTCCACAAGGCCTTTGTAGTAGGCCACCAGAACCTCTGGGTTCGGAACAATCTTCCAATCCACACGATAGAGGAACTCGAGCTCCAGTAATTTGAGCTCGGCTACCCTGACTCCGCCGACCCTAGCGTACGTAGTGTTGTTCCAAAAAGAGTCCGATAGTCCCTTTGCAGCCACAGTGGCTGCCGTGATGAGAAACCGATGCACGGTTAATGTGTTGATGGTGAATTCTTGATACATGGCGCATAATCGATCAATGTAATAGACCATGGCAAGAAGAAGCGGCGGTGTCAAGGTCGCGTGTCGAGCCAGGCGGTGTAGGTAATCTCGAACAGAAATCCCCGGTGCAGTCCTGTAATCCACGTCAGTTGGGTCCATCGTAAAAGCTGTCGAGGAGCCTCAATATACCTCGAGTGAAAGCGTGTCAGGCCGCCATTCGATATTCGGATGGCGTCATTTGTAGCTATCAACTCTGCCAGCATGTGCGCGATCAACTCGACCATATCCTCCACGGGACAAAATTCATAACGCTCGGGCAAAACCTTTGGCGGTGGTGCATCGGGTTTTGGTCGCTTAGTTGTTGGTGGTGATTTGGCAGCGGCTGTGGCTTGCGAGTTGGCCAGGGCGGGCGAGCTCCGACGTTTAGTTGGCGACACCCCGCTCGGCGCTTCGTCTGGTTGCACGATCTGCTCTTGGGAAGGACGTGAGGGGGGGAGAGAGGATTTGGCCATGGGAGGTGGCTGCGCGGGAGGTTTCTGGGAGAGGGAGGACGAAAGATGTTGAGCTTCGCTGGTGGGGGAGCCGTCGACGCCCGAGTCGTTTGCGACATACTGTCTTGGGCGCTGGATGGGAGACGACTTCATGGCGTCGACGGAAGATGAAGTGTTGGAGCGTGTGGAATGCCGTCGCCGGAGAGCTGGCGAAGGCTTTGACGAGTGCTGGGGAGACGAGGTCGCATATCGGAAGGCGGTAGGCGAGGCATTGGCGGAAGCGGACAAGGCAGGAGACGTCTTCAGCATGATCTGCGGCGCATCGTCAAGCTGTCGGTTCGTCGGGTCAAGGAAAGAGTCGAGGGGTTATTCGCCAGGTTGAATGTGCGAGCTGGTCTGGTAGGGCTGAAGGAATGGGAAAGGTAAGAAGAAGGAGAATGGAAGGATTCCAGGATTTGCAAGTCGAGTGGCAATCGAGGAGCAGACAAGTTGAAGATATGGGGTCGAATCGCGAATTAGATCATGGCGTTGGGGGTCGATTCGATGCGGCCGCGATGCGATGGTGGGCAATCTGATTGCCAGGAACTGGCGCTATCGACCAGAACGCTCACCGAGGGATACCAGACTAACAGGAATAGAGCCCCAATGCGGCTGGGTTATGGTGGTGCACCGATGCAATTGGGGGCTGTTTGTCAGACACGCGCGCACGAAGAGTTTGGCTGGTGGAATGGTCCCGGATGGGCTGTGTGGACGGCGCAGAGAGAGCTGTGTGGATATTGGATGGATTGTGCATGTGGATGGCGGATGGGCTGCGGATGGGTGCGTGCACGCTGGCACAGAGCACAAGCGGACAGCCCGGCGTGCCTTTTCGCACAGGGGGCTTCCCTGGACCTAGGAGCCTTGGAGCCTGGGACCGGAGCGCGCGCTGCATCAGGAGCCTTTTCTCCAAGCCCGTTAGTTACCTAACAGGAGCTTGGCAGAATCCGAGAAATAGACATTCAAGGGTGTGTGAACCCTCCATGAGCCCTGGCTCTTCTTTTCGGGAATAGGTGAGTTTTTTTTCCCCAGGGGTTTGCAAGGCGGGAGAAGAGCCGTTGAGAAGCGACCAGCCTGGTCCAGACCATGGTGAGCAGTGGTTCTGGTGGTGTAAAGATGGCGTCAGTGTGTGCAAAGGGCAAACAGCGCCCAGACTCGGCGTGGCTGCCGCGGTTGGCTCAGCGAGCGCTCTTGTGATTGACAACGCAAGCAATGGCAATGCCGGCTGTTGAGTCGCCGCAGAACACGAGATGCAGCAAACACCATGATCATTGCTAGACGCGATGAGGAGAGGATTGACAATGCCCTGGACGGCCAAGCACTTGCTCTGCTAGCCACTCCGCTGGCATGTCTCAGAAGAGACGGTCCCTGACTTACAAGCTTCATGTTACCCCAGACCATCGCATTCCCCCAGATAGAGCCTCGTGCAAATTGGTCCGACGCTGGGCTTTTGTGAGCCACTCGATGCACAACGTGGCCAAGAGTCGCGCTGCCAGAGGTCGCCAGCGCCTCAGAGTCCCGTTGACCCCTCGCTCATTTCACCGGTTGATGAATCTTCCAGGTTAGTCGCTCGGTGAGGAGAAACGTGGAGCAGCTATGAGCTTGATTCAGTCAATGCAGCATCGCGGCATCATGGCGGTCCCCGAGAGAAGAGAGTTGATCCACAATTGAGGAAGCGCGGCTAGAGCATGATGATAGGCAAGGGTTAACATTTCTAGTCGGCACGCCTCCGACACAGAGAACCTGTCGCACAATCCATGATGTCCCCGAGCCGCTGGGTCGATTCTGCATGTGGAACGAGTCAAGGTCCATTCTTCATCTCATTGTGTGCTTTGTTTTCCTTTTCTCTTTTTCCCCCCCTTCTGTTGCTGACCTCTCCGTCATTTGCGTGTAAGCGGCTAGATAGAGTCCTTGCTTTCTCATTATGCGCCACGATGGCTCACCAGGCTCATACTGCTAGCAACAGTCAGCAACTCCGCAAGAATCAGAAAAACAAGTTGGCAAATCTTCTTGGCCCAGGTTACAAGCAGTCATGATAGCTTTCAGTCCATTGTCGTCAGATTTAAAGGTGAGTCTACCGTGGGGGCAGCTCATGACTGCCGACAGCCACTGTTGCACCATATGGTCCATATCCAGCTCCTAGGTTCCTTATCAGGCCCCGATAAGGTAGCCTGCAGTCAGGAACACGTGCCAATTAATTCCGTCTGGTCTTGACGTGATCCAGCTTCCCCAGGTGCTACTGCTGCTGCTACTCACTAGCAACTCGCATGTTAATAGTTTGACAATTTGGACTCGATCGCAGCATCACATAGCCCGCCATCTTCTCATCTTTTCGAACCTCTGTGATTTTCGTCTCTCGCTTATTCTTTTGTTCCAGCAGCTCTGAAAGTTGCCCGAATCGTCGGCGCATGCAGATTGGCGTGCAGGCGCGATCATCAGGTGGCCAGTGTCCTTGGTTTTTAGTATTCTCGAACGACATCGCGACGACATTTTCATCCATAGCATCCATCGATCTCCATCACATTCTTCGCTCCAACACACATCCTCGAGATTCTTCGCTTGTCCTCTTAATTCGTCTTCATGGCTCGGTCGCAGAGTCCCCCGATCCTAGCTCAACTGCGCAGCGCCAGAACTTTGCCCGAGCAGACCGCCGCCCTTCGAGCTCTCAAGAACGAGGTTGTTGGTCACGTACAAAAAAAGGAGCTATGGATTGGCTTGGGGGTCATTGATCCGATCGTCAGGACCTTGGCTACGGCCAGGTCGCCAGCCAAACCCAATGGAAAGGATCCTCGATTCCCTCTCGCGGATAGGCCGCTATCGGAGGACGAGAACGTGAGATTACAGGCACTGCAACTGGTTGCTAGCTTTGCAAATGGTACGGTCTTATTGGGATGCTTTGGTTTGTTGCAGTTGCTGATGGAGGAATAGGTGGTCCTGCTTTCCTCGCTCCCCTCCATGCCGCGCGGGCAATCCCCGCCCTCATGGCCAACATATCCCCGTTTACGAATGCACCTCAGCTTGTCGTGGCCGCCCTCAAAGCATTGACGGATATTGCGGAAGCTTCTATTCTGGCTCCTGCATCCTCGCCTATTGATACCGAGTCCCTGGCCGATACCATCTTCTCGCCGCAACATCTGGACTCGTTCGGGGCTATGTTGTCCATTGCTAGCACCAACACCAACTCTCTTCTACAATCCCAGATCCCGCTTGCAGCAGGCCTTATATCCCGACTTTGCCGAGAAGAGCGCCATCAACACGCCTTGACAACTTCTGGAATTTTGGATGCGCTAGCAACGCGGTTAGCCAGCGTGGCGGTTCGTCGTGGAGAGGTAATCCCTGGCGCCGATGTGGTGGCACGGAATGATGGCCTTCTTGAGGCTTTCCCTGAACCTGCCCTCAAGAACTTGAGGCTTGGGCCGATTCTAGAGGCTATTGCTGCCATCCTGGGGGATTCAAAATACCGGGCCAATAGGCTTATCAACTCGCCCTCGATTCTCGCTGTCTTTCCCTCAATCAAGTTCGACATGTCAGAGGAAAGTCCGGATCCCCGTTACGATTTGGAACAGTCAGGGCCCAATTTTGCCCGCCGCCCGCCGTTGACTGCGATGGAATATATGCTTCCAGCCAACTTGCCTCGAAGCCTATCCTCGTCTCCTTACAGCTCGTTCCCGTTGGGAGGCTCTTCAGATTCACAATCCTCTAGTCGGTCATCGCTGAGCAAGTTTAGCTCATCTGCCATTTGGGATTCGCCTCGCTACCAGCTGGCGGGTCCAAATAACGATGACATTCCCGAGGTCGAGAGTCCATTCATTCCCTGGCTAGTACACCTCGTGAGGTGCTCGGATGAATACGAGCGGCTACTTGCTTCCTCTATTCTTGCCGCGCTGATAAAGGGCGGCGTAGGGAGCAAGAGCTTGAGGGAATCGAGTTTAGGACTTCTTGTGGTTCCTCTACTGGTTGACATGATATCTAGAAATGACAAGGACGTGTCTGATGTGAACGAGGTTGACAATGCGGTCAAGCGCACCATCCTTGAGCGCGCGCCGGTGGTCCTGGCTCGCATGATCACGGATAGCGAATACCTCCAAAAGTCAGCTTACGAGTGTGAGGCTGTACCAGTCCTGAGCAGGCTTTTGAAGCATGCATATACTCCTGTCAAGGAGAATGCGCAGCCTCGTTATTGGTCACCGCATCCCGACACTGATATGGAGGTTGAGGGCGGTTCTCCGCTTGCTCAGCTCGGCCAAGAGGGTCAGAACGAACTGCTCACCCACCGGCTCAAGGTGCGAGAGAGCACATTGAAGGCCATCGCGGCTTTGGCGGGGGGTAAGGAAGACTACAGGAAGGCGTTTGTGGCGGACGATGTTGTCTCGTACGTTGTGGAATCCCTTTCCGAGTTTCCCAGGAAGCCACAGACGTTCAAGGAGCGATCGGCGGACAAGTCAAGCAGCGACTCCGCCAGGAAGGGTGAGACTGCGGGATACGGCGCCAACCCGGCTTCTGTAATCATTGCGGGCTGCCATGTTGTCAGGATGTTGTCTCGTTCAGTCAGCATCTTGCGCACCTCCCTAGTCGACCACGGCGTTGCGCTTCCCATCTTCCGTTTCATGAAGCATTCGGATGTGAACATTCAAGTTGCTGCCACTGCGACCATCTGCAACCTGGTCGTTGAGGTCAGCCCAGTTCGGGAGGTAAGTTGATGCCGGGCCTTATCTGCGATAATGCTGAGTGCTAACAATCGCAGCTTCTTGCTGAAAAGGGGGTCATGAAGGTCCTTTGTGAGCATGCCCATTCCGAAAACCCAGCTCTCCGTCTCAATGCATTGTGGGCCCTCAAGCACTTTATCGATGCTGTTGGCCCTGATTTGAAGAAAGCATGCCTGGCAGAGCTTGAACCAGTCTGGTTGGAGCAGCTCATCTGCGACGACACAGAGGACACGGCCTTGCAGATGGCCAGGGAGAGGGAAGCATCCGGGTTGGACATGGATGACGATGTGGACATGCAACAATCAGACGAGCCTCACCGGTGGGTGTACGGTTCGAACGGTTTGCTTCGAGAGCTAGATGTGATGGACTCGCCAAGGCTGCGTCAGGTGGAGGACAAGCTCGCAGCGGTGCGAGAGTCCGAGCTAAATCCGGTTCGGAGGGCACGGAACGACGATTTGGCGATCCAGGAACAAGGCCTTGATTTTATTCGGAACCTGATCGGAAGACCGGGGGCTGGCCTGTCGTCAGAAACGACGAATGAGACGACGGAAATGATCGACTTTTTGCTGCGCGAACTCGGAGCGGAACGACTGTTTGAGATCCTGTCGTCAAAGCTCCGGGCCAAGGTGCTCCGACCTTTCTCGCGCCGAGCTCCGGTGGCCGGCCGCGAGGCCAAGGTGCTCCACCCCCAGGCCAAGATCATCGTGGCGGTCATTTACATCCTGGTGCACATCGCAGCGAGCATCCCACGACACCGGCAGATGGTTATCACGCAGACGGAACTTTTGAAGCTTCTAGCGCAGCAAGCCAGCAGCAAAGATCGGGAGGTACGGGTTGCCCTCTGCCACTTGATCATCAACTTGACCTGGCGAGAGGACGATGATGAGGCCCAGGCTTGCGCACAGAGGGCGCATGAGCTCAGGAAGCTCGGATTCCACACCAAGATGGAGGCGCTCACCAAGCAGGATGGGGACCTGGATGTGCGCGAACGGGCCAAAACAGCGGCATATCAGATAGAACAGGCCACTTATTAGATAAGTGGGTTCTGCGAGCAGTGTGTACTTGTTTGGGTGTATGTACTATGGTTTGTGATGGACACTACGGGGAGGCATGCGGTGACAAAAAGCGATTATTGATTTGAATTGCACCGCGATAGAAGGGAGAGGAAGTACATGGCATCCATGACACTTTAGCTTACAGTCTGGGTATCTAGTTCATACGATGGTGTTGAATATTATCACGAAATGACGGCCACGGTCCTTGTCACATTCTCTCGTGATATCATGGAATTGGCGGTAGAGGAGACATCTACCGGGACTAGCAGGACAGGGGTGGACTCCTCGTGACTGATGGGAGAGCAGGGGTCCTGGTTGTGTGAGGATGGATCATGTATGGGTTGAGTCTTGATATGACGATGGCCGGGACGCAATGGAACACTGGTCAACAAACCTGAAGGGAGAATGACGGCACATGGTGGTCACAGCTCCGCGGGCTAGATTGAGCATTTCCCGAAGAGGATATAGGTTGAGAATGTTGGGCTAGACAAGGCTAACAAGTATGCATACATTCATGCAAGACAAGAGAGTGTGTTAACAGCACGACTTGGGTCTCGACCAGGGATTGGATGTTCTACCCTATAAC
>JABFFE010001095.1:0-43052 GCA_013623625.1 Fusarium setosum
GTCTAATGGACCAGCACCCGACTAGCAAAAGACCACGCTTGGTTAAATGCTTTGGCACTTATCGAGAACATTTTGTAGTAGCTCCTTCTTTCCTTGCTACTTCGCGTTTCTTACTCTCACGTACCTGTTCCAGCTCGAGGACCAGCATCGGGCGTTTTCGCTTACTTGTCAATCCTAATTCCTGCAAGACTATTCCTCTTTATCTCCCTGTCTTTTGCCGTGGCGTAGCCTGGGCCATGTCTTCTATCCGTTCTTTGATCTACTAAATTGCCGTTGTTTACAAGTGATTGTTGAAGTATGAGTTCGGCCGAACAAAGGAGATGACACCTCTCCTATTGTTGTCATCCAGAGTGAACAATGGCTTATGGCTCTCATCTAAAACAAAAATTTCATGGCAAACTTCTTCCCCATTCACACATTTCAGTATCTATTTAAACCTCATATATCTCGCCCGCATCTCCTCCCTGCTTTCATACAAACTGTTTTTCACATCGCTTGTAGATCAGCCGACACATTCAACTATCTACTCGGTGCTTTAACTAGAAATCATGTCTACTAACCAAAATTTGAATCGTGCTTGGGCACTGCAGGACATCTCCCAAAATGAGGCCCCTGTGTTTACCGGAACTATCCTCAGTCAGAGCCTCCGCCGCCGTAAGCAAGTCCGATTCGTGGATAAGAACGGCTTGGACTCAGGCAATGCCAACGCAATTGGCCACGACGAGGAGGAACCGGAGGTGCAGATGGAGGTAGAGGAAGACAACTCTACCTCCACTCAAGACAGCCCCGAATCCTCAGAGACCTTTTACTCCATAGTGGTAACGGCGATGAATGCTTTTCTCCTCCCGCTTTCAACTGAGCCTAAATATTCAGCAGCTACAAATTCCAACGACAGCAATGGTTACACAATCCCAGCCCCTCACGCTGGACTAGTGAACTGTCCCGGAGCCTATCCCGAGTCCCCTCTGCCCAGTCCACGCCTGAGTTACGGAAGCGGTCAGACCGCCAGTGTCAAGGGGGCCACACAACATCCTCAGGTTCAGAAGAATCCATATGTGATGGATCGGGGCACTCGCTAGGAGCGAGCATTGCGTGGAATCAAACGATACCCTCAACATTTCCATGCAGATTGATCGAGAGACCACGCTATCGTATTCTGGAAAAGATAGTGAGGGTGTTGCGACAACGGTGCCGTATTTTCTTCACGGCTGGTCTTCTCTCATCGTCGGCCTGGTCCAAGAACGGGCTGTATGCCACATGATATTAGCAGTAAGTGACACTCCTTAGATTATATGAATTCATTCTTTTGATCTTTCCTTTGTCAAAATATCAGCACCCTACGTGCCCTGGACTTTTCCGCGATTGCCTCCCTAGACTGCACCAATACCATCGTGATTTGCTCATATCTCTAACTCAAACAGCATTCGTTGCATTCTTACTCCGATGTCGTAGCCTCTCGCCATACTGACTCTCATTAGAACGCCCTCAATGCTAAATGGGATGCACCAACTTACGTAGAAGAGGATAAATGGAATCGGGATGAAGAGAATCGACAGCCCACCCAAAAGTGAGTTTCCAGGCCCGATACCCAGATTGCGGAACAATGCGCGCGCCTACTCAACGTGTCAGACCATTTTCAGCATGCAAGTCAAGACAACTTGGTGCTTACAAAGAGCGGAAACACCACACCGCATGAAGCTCTGAACAAGGCATTCCCAGCAAGCACCGAAGCCGCGTACTGAGGATACGCCATGCCTAGGTAGCTGAGTACCGGCATGAATAGCGTGATGATGCTGACGGTAAAAGACCCGGATCCAATCAAAGGCACCATCCAGTGTATGCTCGAGCGTGCTGTCCAGCCGTACCAGAACAGGCAGATTGGAAGGGCGACAGCACCGAAGAAGGTTGGCGGAAGGACAACCTCTGGATGTATGGGTGGGTGTTTGAAGGTAGGAATCAGATACCTGCGGATCCAGTAAAGATAGCATGGCAGAGTGATGACTCCGCCAACAAAGATGCCCAGAAATACGAGCCCTTGGAGGCCGATGTTGAAACCGTATATGTCCCCGAAGACGAGGGGAAACGATTCAAACCAGAGGTACAGGACCCCGTAAAGAAGGGCGCAGTAAAGATCCACAAAGAAAACAACAGGCTCGGAGAATGTCAGAGTAAAGGCTCTTCCCAGGACAATGAGATTGTCCCTGATGGTTACTCCCTCGGCATCAACCTCTGACTGACTCTTGAGTCTCGAGTCGCCGGTTGCGGTTCTCAGTCGCTTTGCTCTTCTGTACAAGATATTTGCTTGGCTGGTCTCGGGCATAAAAAAGAAAATGACGACAAGAACAGCTGCGCAAAGCCAAGTCAACTCCCAGATCGTCCAGCGCCAGCCCTTGGCCTGAGCTGCAAAGCCTCCGATGAGCGGCCCCATGACGGGACCCAGGATTCCGACCGAGCCAAAGATGCCAATCCAGTACGGGATCTCTGCGGGCGGGTATATGTCCATGAGAGTAGCTCCTCCAGTCGCAAGAACAGGCCCGCCGAAGAAACCGGTGAGGAATCGGAAGACGAGCAGCATGGCCATGTTTGTTGCGTAACCTGTTGGCAGCTCCAGGAGGACAAACGCGAAGAGAGTCCAGAAGTAAATCCTACTGCGGCCGATTTGGGGCATTTCTGACATGGGAGAAAATAGCATGGGACCAAGGCCGTAACCACTAGTAATTGAGGATATAGTCAGCACACTCTTGTGTAGTTGAAATGCCGCAAAAGGTACCATATAGAGACGTACAGCACAAACAGCGAGAGACCGAGAGTGGCCACAATCTCCCCGACGCCAAATTCTTGCATAACACTCAACTCGCCGGGAGTGTAAATGGAGCTTCCTATATAGATGCCAAAGTTCAGGATGCAGATCTGAAAGGTCACCAGTAGCTTGCGCCCACTAGACCAATTCTGGGGGTTCTGTAGCGAATATCAGCAACGTGATTCCTGCTCAAATTTTCTGGGCGCCTAAACCAACCTCTTGATCATTTTCTCCATACCAGTCAACTAGAATAATGTTCCTGGCTCTTCCCTGACCTGGGCTGCTTGGATGTGGAGTCTGCTTTTCTTGACCACCATGTTCAAGACCGTTGCTAGGTTCCTCAGTTGCTTGGTCGTACACTTCGGTAAGGCGTCCGGAATCGGTGTTCGATTGGTCGGCATCTTCTTTTACAAACTGTCCACAAAGTCCTGAGTTCAGTTCGTCTGGGAACCCCAGCAGTCGTCGCCCCGATAACAAGCGGACAAGTCGTCCAAACACTGTGTCACGAATGTAGCCGCTCATAGTTGTTTCTTGCTGCGCTCATGGCGGTTGGATGAATTCAAATGAAGACATAAAGCAATTCATTCTTTCACAGGCCTTAGCAACTACATGCCATACCAGATATTCAGTATCGAGAATATACGTATCTAGTTGACTCCATCCGGACTTAATTCGTTAAGCCCGTTATTGGCGTATCTCCAGTCGTCGTGCATATGAGACCCCAGGTTCCTCGGCAGGATCAAGCATGGTATTCTTCCATTGTTATTGGCCATGGTGGTTGCCAAGGCTGAAAGCGAAATTATGGTCTGACAATTGATAGATACTTGTTATAGACCCCGTTGGATGAAGCATTCAAAGGCAAGACCACCAACGTCTGATAATTTATACCCAACTCTTAACAAGAGAGGTTCGAACAGCTGGATCAGTGAGCACCAAGTGTGCATGGTCGTCTTAGTAGCTTCAATACAGTCTGGGTACTTGCAAGCTCCCACCACCCTAATTTTGCCAGAAGGCATCTACGTATTACTCCAGGCAAGGATTATGCAATATTGGCCGCAAAGTGAAGCACCACAGTCACCCGATTGCAGGTGAAATCAGCGCATAAGATTGCCTAATCAAGACAGCCATAAAACTGAAAGCCCAACTCAGCCGGGATTAAGGTTGCCAAAATCCGGGTCTCGGATTTTAGAGAGATCTCCCTTTGTTCCCAATACACAGGCACACAAAGCAGAATATATGTATCCTGATGCTACTCTGGTAAGTCCTGGTGAGTTGCGCGGAGATGCAACCAAAACATTTCACATCCTGAATCCATATGCAGCCAATCCTAAAACACTGTGGCCAGGTCCGTTTCGATAAGATGCTAAATTTTACTCGTGTCAAGGCTTTTGAACAAAGTTGAGAGCTCCAGCGCTGCTGATGATATGATCGCCATACACTGAAATCCACCTGCATTGGTAGGTTACAAAAACAAATCAAATGTAAACCCCGGGCTAATAAAACACCAGACATCGGACCTCGATACTCTGTCGACCCTTTGCATCAGTTGGCGTAGCAGGGTCAACAAAAGCAGTATGCGGCGTCAGCCCTGCCAGACCTTGCGTACCCCCCGGCAGGTTCTGGCTCCTCGAGTCAAAACACTTGATAAGCATGACTTCATCCGGAGTCATGTCCCTTGCATAGTAAAACTTGTGGCTATCGCTCGGGGCAACAGCATATGTTTCCCCTCTCACTTCGTATCCCTCGGTTGAAGCGAAGGTTGACTCGTCTGGACGGACTTCTTTTCCACGATCGTCATCGTCATCTCCGTCCTTGCGCTTGGGATATAGAAGATCAACGCTGACGAGATCTTCCGGCTTGGTTGTCCTCCAATCAACAACAGCGAGGGGAAAGTCGGTTGCCGGGTGTCCTATCGGTCTCCATACGTTGATAATCTGATAGCGACCCTTCAGCAGGGCCTCTGTCTCGGCCGGGTCCTCAATGTGACGCCTGACCCGGGCTTCAGCTGCACCGGGTGTTTGGTCAACGTGTAGTTGCTGGACAGGTTGACGGGGACTCGACTTTTCGTGTTTCCGGATAGTGTGATCGAAAATGACGACCTTGTTGATCTCTGGGATCTTCTTCCGCAGCAGCTCCTCAACCTCGGCATAGTATCCATTGCGGACGGCGGTATCATCGGCGAAAGCCTTTTCTTTTGCAGGAGAAGTGAAAACATCGAAACCGGCAACATCTACGCCAAACTTGGTGGAATTTGCGGCATCGCGAATGTTGATAACAGACCGCTTGCGTTCTGTGCGTTTGAAGGAAGTTTGGTCGACGTCAACCTTGCTCCAGGGCTTGACGTGAGATCCATCCGGACCAATACTCGAGGACTCGTCAATGTACCTGAAGACTCCGGTGGTCATGGTGGCGGATATGTATGGCTTGGGCTTGTAGCGTAGGCTAGTTCTAGTGGCCAGTCGAATGGCTTGCATGCAGCGGCGGGAATGGACGGAAGGTGTTCGATGGGCTTGTTAGCAGGGGTTTGGGTGTAGATGCGGCTCGGGGAAAACGAGTATTATAGATCTCGAAGCTCGGAACGTTGTGTAAATTCTCCGACAAAGTGTTCAGAGTGGCTGTTTATTTGTCAGTGTTTGCATCAGACAGGATGGAATCATTTGTCAGCTTGGTTGCTCAGCGGGATGGGACTGCGGGGTTGGCGGCTTCAATCGGTAATTTCTCCGCTGTTATTACTCTATCAGATAAAGACTCTCTGGCCGGGTTTCTTATCTTATCTGTTATCATATCATCCTCTTTCCCTGCCCCGAGATAAATGAAATGACATCATTGAGTCCAATCATCCCCAATTGCGTGATTGGAAATACTTTCACAGCTCAAGATCCCAAGGTTATGCCCAACGAATCAGCAAATGTTTATAGTCGATGTAACGTTAAGCTGTTCAGAGTAAGAAATTGGCCTGCGCCTTCCACCTTGTAACAGCCCTATCTAAAAATTCTTTCTCTCCAGAGATTTTCTTGTGGTCGAAACGTCGAGTTCTAGGGTAAGAGTTGGCTGCTTCACTATCATCAACACGACTCGGAGCTTGCTAGGTAGGCGCAGGACTCAAGTTAGTTTCTTAGATATAGTATTATTCGATAGTAATGCTTCCAGTATGCCTAGGCGCCTGTCCTATGGCTGTGTCCGCTCGACGCCGGATATGGAGCGACAGCCCATAGCCTACCTAAAACGAAGCTGACCCTCAGAGTTGGGCTTCATCTGACCAACCCTATGTAAACACCCGGGTAAGATGCCAACTATGTTCCGGGCGCTTTAAATCCGATTATGTTCGTGATAGTACCAAGCGATTTCGCCGAGTCCTGCGTGGCGTATATTATGCGGTGGGTGATCAGCATAAGCGCTTGGTCTTCTAACTCCCGTTTAAGAAAGTAAAGCGACACGACTGGCCAGGCGTCCTGCTTGTTCACGCCTGGGATATAAACGGGTGCCATAACGTCTACGAACAACCGTTGTTCCGTGAAAAAATTGGTGAACAAATCGGCATATAGAACAAAAGGTCGAACACCTAACAAGGGGTTTGTTCGAGGGATTTGGTTCATTAATGAACAGTCCCGGTGAACAGCCCTCCGCTCTCTGGGGCTTATAGATATATAAAACATTCGGGATGGGAACTCTTCTTTCCTCAACAAGATACTAACGCATTCCATTACATATCAACTAAGTATACTCAACTCGATCAACTAACCAACCGTTCCAAACACACAACTACCCAGCCAATTCAGACAAACAACTCCGCTCCAATTCGTAGCCATGAACACATCCGCCCTTCGCAGCAACCTTGATAAGCTCAGGTCACTTCCTGATGGGCTACTTTCTCAAGTGATCCAGGCGGCATCCTCTGACCAAGTACGCCTGGCCGATGCTATCGGCAACGCGGCTGCTCAAGTGCCATCCGTGCCCGACGGCGAGACATATGAAAGTGTCTTCGCCAAAGTTCTGGAGGCTGGTGATCTTTCCATGATCGAAAAATGGCTGCTCTTGCGACCCCAGCTCGTCCATGCATCGTTGCCCGCCCGTCACGTCCAGGACTATGTAACTTCCGTCTGCTGGGTCAAAGGCGGTTCACCTATGGAACGAGAAAGAAAACGGTTGCTCGTCCAGCGCACGACTCAAACACCTTTGATAAAGCTCCTCGAGGCCTGTTACCAGGATCACTTCACATCAGCCACCACACTCCGGAAGGCTGTGAAGTTGCTTGTGAGGAACGGAGCCAAGTTTGATGCTCAGTCGGCATCTAACCTGAAACCGTCTTCGTTCTACTATGTTTCGTCCAAGATGTTCCCAGAGACTACCCACTTGGCCGAGATGTTGAAGTGGTGCGAAAGCAGGAAGAAGATGGACACGCTCTGCAGCATCGTGGATCTCGTGTGTAGCCAAGGCGCCGTCTTTGACCTCCACCAGGACAAGTTCAAACTGAAAGGCGACCCATCCATCCTCCGCTCGGTCAAGCAAGATCGGATGAAGCGCCCCGAGAATGTCATCGAGATTGCGATGCTGCCGCATTGCTCTCCAATCTTTCTTCGTCAAGTGCTCAAGTCTTACCAGGATGAAGGCAAAACCCTGACCTCTAAATGCCCCCCGACGCTTCGGTATCTTGCTTATGTTAAGAATGACGGCTATGGTGCGGTTACCAACATGGAGTGGATCATCACTCGCATCCATCTAGACCTGTTTGACCAGGCTAAAACTCGCGGCTATGAATCAACCAGAGAGATTGCTGAAATTCTTAGAGAAAAAGTCGACATACTGACGTCGAAGCTCCACTACGCCGATGAAGATGAGAGGCGGGAACTGTGCCAGCTGGACAATGCTGTTCGCCTGATTGTCCTGGGCTTTACGGCTGAAGAACTTGACCTCGAGAAGTACGAGGCCCAGAGCTGGTACCGAATTTGCATGTCGGTATGCGAGCTGGGGACAGACGAGTCTCATAAAAAGCGGCGTGGGCTGGCCGTAGAGGTGAGCCACCGACGGCACCGGTTCCTCATCAGCACTTTGTGGGATCCTCGCATTGAATGGATGCACCGGATGGCAGAGCGTACTCGTCCCGAGATGGGCTCGGGTCACGAGAAACAGAAAGCATGGGTGGATTTCTTGGACCAGTGGAAAGCACTGATTCACCAGCAAGGCAAATCACGCCAATGGTACAAAGTTGAGGAGGAAAACTGGTATGTTCCTATCGAGAAAGTCAAGGAGGCTTTCAAAGTCTCCTATCCAGAATCGGCAAACGTGTTGGGAATGTGAAGCAAGTCTGGAGGCCAGACAGTCCTTGGGTATTGTTGCTCTTAAAGACTTGCTCTGCACAGTGGAGGACCAGTTGGAGGTTGGTCATCTTGGCTAGAAATGTAGATACTCGACCAATAAGGATTTTGTGGGTTTCTAAAATTTTATTGTTTCTTGCATTATATTGTGACCATTCTGCGATTATGAGTTCAAATCGATAGCTTTATGTCGTATTATTCATTGTTGAATATATGAGCGAGGGATTGGGTTTAAGTTTAGGTTAGAGATAACTCTCGCTGAACCTGTAGTTTGGTAGAACCGTATTTGATTAAGTCTTTCGTCTGTCTTGCATGAATCAGCTCCCTCCTTATCACGCCTAGATGGTGCTAGGTCGCTTTCAAACGATATAAGCACGGTTCATACCATGAGCCTTAAGATGAAAGAATAGGCAGGCAAATAAAAAATGCACCTGGTTCCTCGTTTTACTCCCCGGGTAGTGAGAACTCTGACTGGCACCTCTATCTCTCTGTAAACACTATTTTGGCTTTACAATTCCGCCTGCGGAAGACACCGTTGCCAAGACTTTGTAGCCCGAAATATAGGGCATCTATCCAAGTTTGACGCCCGATGGTGCTGGGATTGCCCTCAGCCTTACTGTAAGGGGCCGTTGCTAGGAGAAGGATGGGGATCCCAGTTGTCGAAGCTGTCAGCTTCTATGTACGCGCTTTCACTCCCAAATGAATCAAATGAGCCACATAAATCCTTCGACTTGATCAGGATGTCTGCTAATCTCTCCAAGGGGCAACGTGCATCAATCATGTCGTTTTACGCAGCAGGGTTACGGAGGCTTGATGGGTGATACACGGCCTGCCTCCCTCAGCCTAGCGTCCACACACCGCCGCCCCCTTAAGGCTGAAATCCTCCCATCTTTTTTACGGCTACTGTACCCTCCCAGCGTCGTCAGCGGGCTGAGCTGGTCCTGAGGTCAGTAAGCGGGTTCGGCTAGGGATGCCCACCCAGCCAGTGCCGCAGCAAGGTTGCACGGGACGAGCGTCCACACAGCGTTGAGAACTGGTCAGCGAAGGACGGTTTTGAGCCTCAACCTATTTATTGTCTGGTGGCGTCGCACATTTGTAATGGTCGCCGAGTTGAGCCAATGCCCGGCAACGTCTGTCGTACCAGCTGTTCCCCGCGCAGACCCTCCCTGTCTCTGCATGCGACTGACTTGATCACCTTGCTGCAATTACCAAGCAAATAGTTTACGGCCGTGAGCAAAGATCGCCTGGCATTGGCGGAGGGCTGAAGGCATACGAGCTGGACGTTTCCAGAACAGAGTTGAACAGGACATCGACCCCGAACACACGTCGTGAGGCTATGCGGAGTCTAGACCACGCGCGAACCTGCCATCACAGCCCCCGAAGCCGAAATTTTGTTTATTCATAGCCAAGCTAGTACGGAAGAGATCTGGAGACCCTTAAATCGATCACTATGGTACCACTCTATTAGCCTGTTTTACCAGAGTGTTGGTGTGGGGGGTTTCCGAGCCAGATCAGTGGTGCTGGCGCTGACCCGAACAGCCCGAACATTGACCTGGCCCAAGCTGTTGCCTGGTCAGAAGGGGCCTTGTTCCTCATGTGTGCTCCTTTTGTCCCTTAGGCACTCATTTCTCTAGCCTATGTATGTAAGGACCACTGTCCCTGTTGTCCTGCAGTGAGATCTGCTGGATTGCAATCACCTGATGTGCCTTCACTTTGACAATCAATTAGGCTCTAACCCCCTTCATTTCACAGTTTGCCAGCTGCCAGGGTGATCCCTAAGCGACTGTTTGCGACAGCAAGGATCAACCACCATATGCAACCCGCTACCCGCCACTCCATGCAGAGACGGAGTCTTCGGTGATTGGGTAGGGAGGCGATTGGTCATCGTAAGTGCGATCCTGCCAACCGCAGCAAATCATTTCCTGCCAAGGTCCTGGCTCGTCTTACAGCATGACAGGGGTCAGGGGCCAGGGGTCCTGGATTTCTGGGCACGGCACAGCAGCCTTACTACGTGCCGGAATATATTGCTTGCCAAGAGAGGTGAGGAGGCAAGTTTTGCTGGCGTGGCACCGTTGAGCACTACTGTCAATCCTGTAGTAGGTAGCAAGTCGTAACCTGTAGTGGCGTTGAACGACTGGCCGAGCCTTGCAGTTAACTCCTCGTTCGAGAGACAAGCCCGGTGCTTGCATCCAGTAAATACCGCTCCTAATGGGGCCTGACCTAGAGTTACCGTAGGATTCACAGCTGCGGTCGCCGAAAATGGGGGCCAAAAGGCCTCGAAGACAGGGGTCCGAAAGGACCTTGTGGTTTATGGTTATTTTCCTAGTCCTATCCCGGAGTTATAGTGCAACCTCCGCTTGGGATCTGGCTGCTAGCCAGCCCGCCATAACTTCTGCCCAAGTTCCCCTCCCTCCCACCGACGATCCTGACTCTAACCTTCAAGTTAGACGGCGGCCCATCATGGGGTCTCAGTACTCGCAGGTCCATTCCGCCGGAGCACACGAAATGTCGCCCCCTTCATCAACCGACCCAAACTCGCGCCTTCAATCTCCATGGCTTGATACGATGAGCCCCCAGTCGGCGGCTTCTCCCGCCTTTGCTCGCCGACAAGACAGCCAGATGGGCCTTCTCCATCCCAACCGAGGATCCGATAATACGAACGGTGGATTAGGTGTCTATCCGCCCGGCTCGAGAAGGGCAGCGCGTCATTCAACCGAGCCGGCTTTCAGGAGGATGCTGAGGAGTAAATGGGCGATGCTCATTTGTCTCGCTGTTGGAATCGGCGGCGCTCTTGGACACCACTTCCTCTACTGGCACCTCAACGGCCGAGAGGCGCGAAATCAGCAGTGGTGGCTTCGTCTGGGACAGTTTATTTCCTTCACTGCCAAAGCAGGCTTCGTCCTCGCCGTTATTATGGGCCATCAGCAGGCCGCTTGGAGGGCTGTAGGTCAGGAACGCTTTTCGGTCAAGGCTGTTGACTCTCTCTTCGGTGCTGCCCACGATGTGACGGAACTTTTCAACAGGGAAGCATGGAAGAAGTGCTGGATCGTCATGTTTCTCGCTCTGTACTTCTGGGCCAGCCCTCTTGTTGTCATTTTCACCTCGGCTACCCTTAATGTTGTGCCAAGGACTACCCATCAGGACACCACGTGTCCATCCATCCGAACCTTGAACTTCTCTCTTGAAGAGACCAACAACTGGAGAAGGCCTAACAAACCTGACAACTCGTCCTTCTTGGGCATCTCAGTCTCGTTATGGAACGAGACAACTGATGAGGGTGCCCCAAACTTCTTCGACTACTGGAGTGCGTCCAGCACCCAGTTCGATGCCATTGCTTTCAAGGTCTTTTTTGGAAAGCAAGCAATCCCACGAGAAAACGTCGCCCTCGAAGTTTGCGGAGCTGGTTGGAACTGTTCAACCACCATCAACTTTGTCGGGCCTGGATACAAGTGTGACCAACTCGCCAAGGGCACTGATGATACGCTGGGTGAGTGGGTAGGTGTCAAGCCGCCCTTCAACATGAGCGTTCTGGCTCCGAAGGGAAACTTTACCTACTACGCTGTTGCAGACGAAGGAGAGTATTCACCGACTCAGATCGACTCGGGAGATGGCGGAAGACCCAAGAGCAAACCACCGTATCCTGCCAACCTTGGTGCTTTCAGAACCGAACCTCTTATGTGGATTGGATACACTATCGTGGATGATATCACCAAGAAGCAGCCCGCTAATCGAAGCGCCGAGGGGTGGGACGACGCATTTACGCCCGTAGTCATGGCTTGTGAGCACTACGAGACGAACTATACTGTCAAACTCGACTATACAGGCGGTCTTCAGACATACAACGTGACCAAACGCGACTACATCCGCAAGATTATCGACACGACATACACCGGAGACAACGGACGTGATGGGACCCTGGACAAGACAACGGCGGTTCCCGAAACGAATTATGTTTTCCCGCAAGATGTAGAAAAGTACCGCCTAACCGCCGCATATCACTCTCTTGGAAAATCCCTGCGAGACCTGGTAAACGGACAGATCCGGGTGCCGAATCACATTTCGAACACCAAAGTCATCACGTCGCGACTCATCGACCGACACGACTATATCGCCGTCCCGGATTTCCAAGATGCCCTGCGACAGGCATACGAGGACATGCTCATCTCACTTTTCTCGGACCCCCAGATGCTCGCGGTTGCGTGGGCGGCCGAACCCGGTAAGCAGTCTGGGGTCGAGCCTGGTGGCCCCAGTACATACTACCCCTGCAAGCGGGAGCGGACAACCAACAAGTTTTTCTACCAATGGGAGGTTCTATGCGCTGTCTACGCTGCGTCATTTGTTGTCGCTGTGTTTGGCGTGTCTTATGGTATCCTGGCTATGTATCAGGATGGCATCCATGAGCAGCGCGAGACGACCTTTTCGTCGATCGCGGGAGCAACAAAGGGAGTAAGCCTGGATCAAGACGAGGATCGAGAGACAAAGATTAGAGCCTGGCCTGTTGAAGAGCGTCCTGGAAGCCGGGCATACGAGTTCAGGGTTGAAGAACGTCCAGGACAGGAAATCAGCTTTAGGGCTGGGTCCAGGGATAAGAATGGGTTTGCGGCGGTCAGGGAATCAGGAGAGGCATGATGAGCATGGTATGTTGCATTTATGGCGATACTTAGGTGTCATTGGGCATTTGAAGCGTTGGTTGTCATAGACGTACTGTATCTTTATTCTTCACTATATACCTCCTTGTTCCACATAGTATATGAATAGCGTCATTATTTCTATTGCCTCTGCCCATCGCATAACTTGATTCTACGCAGATTTTGAATGTTTTAACCATATTTTTTAAGCTCCTGTGTGCACTATTATTAGATCCATGCTGACAATGCTTACGTTACTGTCTGACATTGACAAGGATGGTTGTAGAGGGTGGAAAGGTCGGCCGACCTTGGCACAAGTGTACTATGGGGTTTATAAAGATCTGGAGAGCTGAAGAGAGGTGCAAATGACAGGTGATTAGTATGAGAACATAGAGTACATAGGGAATACATGACGCGAAATATGGTCGTGCTGGGCAAGCTATAGCAGCCGCTTACTTCCCAATCTTGATATGATACAGCATTACTGAGTTTCGTGCATCCAGGCATCCACAAAGTTATCCGGACTTTCCCACTTGGTGATCAGCTTTACCCCGATTAAGCAGGACAGCGGCTTGGGCCTCTGGCGTAGTATATGGTGAAGCATCAGGGTTATAATTACCGTAATATGTTAGGAACCTACAGCTACCCCCTATTCTATGAAGTTGATCTCTCGTTATAGCTAAATGAAGTTCAGGTAAAGGAGTAATAAATAATTCACTCTGAGCTGATTGGCGATAACATGACCACAAATCATATTATTCTGCAAGAAAAGCTTTCCCAATAGATACTCTGCCCCAGCTCTTGGGTTCGTCATCCACTTGATGCTCCTCTGAGATGAATACGCGTTGCAAGTTCATAATTTGACAATCTAAGTCTCAAAGAACAACTCCTGCTTATTCTAGACCCCAACTCTATGAACTCGTTCGCTGACTTTTCGGCACAGCCCTGAGCTTCGACAACAGAGATATAGCAGACAGAATAATTATAGGTAATGGGCCACTCACGGATTTTAAGTTGATCAGTCCCTGCCATTTGTTCCTCCTGAATTACGAGTTCTGACTTTTTTGTCAGTTGAACGCGATAGTGTGGTATTTTTGTTCTATGTACCTCATTGTTCATTAAACTGGCAGATATGGAATGGCTAGTACTTATCTGATCGACTTGTTGTGCCTTTGCATAATGTTCATGGTTACTTATTCATATAACATACATTAGCTAGCTAGATTGATGCGAAATAGGCCCTTAAATGGCTCGATTGAACCTGAATATCGGTCAGTTTTAAGTCATCATCAACCCGACCAATCCGTCTCTCCATCTGTTGACTAGCGTCCCCCACCACGATAGCCGGCTATCAGATTGATAATGCAAACCAATGCTGTGCTTAGAAATTACCGTGGTGGCGACGACGGCCTCAATGATGTAACATCCGGAAATGCGGATATACGGCTATACGCTGTCTCGGACTTATCACCGAAGAAGTTTAAAAGGAGCCGAGCAATCCCCGGGTTGATCCGTCTTTTGTTTAAAACAACGAGCCGGACAAAATGACAATAACAGAGCCGGAGAAAGGCAAGGCATCCTCTTCTGGAGGCAATGACTTTATGCTAACATAGAGACAGAGCCAGGCTACGGCCGCGGCGACGATGAAGAGACCATCTCCCAGAACAATGGCAACACAACCCCTGATGAGGAGGAATTGGCCCGGACAAAGTCAACCGCCTCCATCGCAGAGACATTCTCGTTGCCGCATGAGATCCTCTTCATCACAACAATCTGCATGGCTCAGTTCATGACTCAAGGCGCCCTCGGGAACTGTCTCAACCTCCTGCATGTCATTGGCGCCTCATTCTCCCTTAGCAACCCGGCGGAGCTCAGCTGGTTGATTGCTGGCTACAGTCTTACTGTCGGCACTTTCATCCTTGTTTCAGGCCGGATTGGTGACATTTTCGGGTACAAGCGCCTGTTTCTGATAGGCTTTGTATGGTTCGCTGTCTGGTCCATGATTGCAGGCCTATCTCACTATTCCAACCACGTTCTCTTCATCTTTGCAAGAGTCTTTCAAGGCATTGGGCCCGCTATTGTCATGCCCAATGGGTTGGCCATTCTCGGAGCCTCATATCGGCCAGGACCGAGGAAGACCATTGCTTTTGCGCTCTTTGGAGCTTGCGCGCCGGGCGGCTGCGTATTCTCCGCTGCATTTGCTGGTCTCTTTGTCAAGGACCACGAGGACTGGTGGCCCTGGGCCTTTTACTCCTTTGCCATTGGCCTGGCTTTTATTGCTGCCGTAGCGTCCTTTATCATTCCAGACCCGCCTCACAAGATGTCATCGTCCAGCATGACGTGGCGAGAGATCCTGGATCAGTTGGATTTACTAGGCGGAATAACCGGAATCAGTGCATTGGTTCTCTTCAACTTTGCCTGGAATCAAGCACCAGCCGTTGGCTGGGACAAACCTTACGTCTACGTCCTCCTCATCGTGGGTGTGGCTCTTGTCCCGATCTTCTTTTATATCGAACTGCGGGTTGCGTCCAACCCGCTCATTCCTTTCGACACACTCACAAGCGACGTCGGCTTTATCCTAGCCTGTGTAGCTTGTGGATGGGCCACGTTCGGTATCTGGATCTACTATACCTGGGAGTTCTTCCAACTTCTGAGAGGGGCATCGCCGCTTCTTACGGCCGCATGGATGAGTCCTGTGGCTATCTCGGGTGCAGTGGCTTCTCTAACGACCGCGTGGTTGTTACACATTACGCATCCGGCTTTGGTCATGCTGATGGCTCTCACAGCTTTCACCACTGGTACCGTGCTGATGATGACTGCTCCCGTCGACCAGTCTTACTGGTTCCAGTCATTCTTCAGTCTGGTTGTCATGACATTTGGCATGGATATGTCATTTCCGGCAGCAACCTTGATCCTGTCCAACTCGGTCAAGAGGGAACACCAGGGTATCGCAGCAAGTCTGGTGAGCACGGTTGTCAACTACAGCATCAGTCTCGGCTTGGGATTTGCTGCCACGGTCGAGGTCCATATAAATGACGGCGGAGATACGATGAAAAAGCTTCTGTTTGGCTACCGCGGGGCCTGGTACATGGCCGTGGGCTTGGCCGGCTTCGGACTGTTTATTAGCGTCGTCTACTTTTTGCGGAGGGTGATGAGGGATGGTATCAGGGGAGGTCAATAGACGGTTACAACTGGACTGGGTTTAGATGGACTTGAAAGAAAAGAAATGCTTTGGATAATATTAGAAAAGCGAGGCTTTAGATATATTTGCATTTTATAGAATGGCATTGCACAACTTGTGGACCAGCCTTCGGACCTCAGTCACGAATTAATACTTCTTGCAAACTACACCGCGATCCATTCGCTTCAACTCAAATTCTCAGGCTCAGGTGCTTCATCGAACTAAACATCGTCATGTGATGGTTTAGCCTGAGTGGTTTGCCTCCGTGACTAGACTAGGCCCTTCCTCCCCGCTGCAATACGCCCACGTCATTCTGGGGAACAAGGTAAAGGGAGACCTTATCCTCAGATATAGAATAAATAGCCGGTTACCATACCGCTTACCGAGTGACACCGCCGTCCCTGCGTCGCTAATACCGAAGCCAAGAGTGCGTAAACAACTGGCTTCCAATAAAACCTAGTGCGAAATGGCACAGACAACCAGAAAGGTATCGAAATCGGTTTTGGAACACCGAGAAAGATGGTGCCTCATATTCAAATGTCTGGTTTCAAGGCGGGTGGCTATCTTAGGAGGCGGCAGTGCCTGGGAAGTCAGGAAACAGGAGTCGGTCTTCCCGCCGAGTGCCCGAGGGTCCCAGCATGTTGTCTACCCTGTGTTTTGCCACTCAGAGATTGGTAAGGGGGTGAATATGAACCTCATATCAGAACTCATCTCTCCACGGTCTCTACGTTCGAACAACATCTCCCGAGGTCATAGTGTTCGTTTGACATGGGTAGTTCCATTTGGGACCACAGGCTTTGACAAGAGCACTTGTATGTCTCGAACCCCAGACTGGTAGCTGATAGCTTCTCCAAAGTGGATTGATCTATCCGGCAAGATATTGCTTTCTGCTCTTCTGTGTTCGACTTGCTGTCGGGGAGCCTCGACCAGCAATCTCGCGTGGACTGTGAACAGTTGATCCAACACAAACAGTTCAGAAACAACTTGCTGTGTAGCGTAAAAGAGAACAGAGCGGCTATTAGCTAAGAATTATTCGGAGCATTCCTCTGACGTCGAAGTATAAAGATAATTTGAGTTTAGATGTATAGCTAGCTACTTATGTTCGGGCTGGTATAGGACTTTACTGGATGCTCCAAAGATCCCTAAGCCCTTCAACTGCTCAGTCAGGTTTATTTTCCCCTGGCCCTCAGATTGAGTCGATGTCGAGTTCTATGGACTCCCTCTTTCGGATCAAGATCCGCGCTGTCGGGTTTGCACCTTCCGACGTGCCATTCAGGATGGGCTTGGTATCAGTCCCTGGGGCCAGTTTCCAGTCATACTTCATGAGCAAGTGGCATAACGCTACTTTAAGCTCGTTAGCTGCGAAGAAGCGGCCGGGGCACGCATGCGCGCCATGCCCGAAGGCGATGTGGTCTGGACTCGTCGACACTAGCTGGGCCATATTGTCCTTGCCAGGCTGGGAACGCAATTTTAAAAACCGGTACCCGTCCCACTGGTCCGGGTTTTCGTGCACATTGGGATCAGACATGCTGTATGAGTCAACAATCACACGCGTGCCCTTCTTAACAACTAGGCCGGTAGACAGCTTGACATCCTCTTCGGCGAGCCGACGCATGCTGGCTATTAGGCGTGAGAAACATAATCTGGCCTCCTTCAGTATGGGGGATGCTCACCGATACCGATAGGCTTCATTCTTTGGGACTCTTTTATCACGCTGTCGAGCAGCTTCATGTTGTACAAGGATGTTTTCTTCCAGCCCTCAGCTTTGAGGACTGCCGAGATTTCATGGCGAAGAGGTTGGAAAAACTCGGGATTCTTGGCAAGGTCCAGCACAACCTGCACAAGCAGGTCCGTTGACGTGTGGATCGCAGCGACGGAGAGAGTAAGCTGAAAGATGGCCGGATTAACAGTCACATTCAAGAATGGTGCCTCCTTGTCAGCCCAGTCGAGCGCATCCTCGAACTCGGGGATCGGTCGGCCAGCCTGCTTCGCGTCTTGTCGAATCTGTTGCCGCTTCTCAATCAAAGACGTAATTTTGTCCCTCGCCTCGACGAACTCGGCGCGGGCCTGTTTGCACGAAGGCAAGAACCAATGAATGAACTTCCGCAGCGGGCCGGGATATAGACGAAGCTTGCTTACGGCACCAAAAACGGTTATGGTATATCGCTTGGTGAGCTGCAGCCACTCTTCGTCTCGACAAAGCTCGTCACCAAGAAACACGCGTGACGAGAGACGGGCGATGATATCCAAGAGAATACTTTGTGCGTTGACCTCCTTCCAGTCTAATATGCTCAAGTTAGTAAAGCTGCTGAGGGTGTACAGGTCGCTCTCGTGCTGAAGGGGAGGCACCGACCTGCAGCGTCATCCAAGTTGACGGACACAGCAAAAGAGGCTTCTTCAGACAGAGTCGACGTCACCCTGGCTACAGTTAGGACACCTGTTAGCAGCTTGAACCGCACGACCGGCGTGTGCCTTAGAAACCCACCCAGCAGTTTTGTTAGTTGCTTTCGTACAACGACGAGGAGAAGTTGGAAGTTATCGCCAGACAAGGTTGCAGGCTCAAAACCTGGAATTCCTCCGTGGAAGTCATGGTACACTGCTTTGGCGAAGCTCAGGTTGGGCTCATTCCGAATGTCGTTAGCCAGGGACGGAGGCAGCATTATCATGCCGCCAAAGTCGGTATTGATCCAGTAGGGCTGATTTGGCCACAGATCTCTAGCCCGGGCCATGAGTGCTCTGCAGGAACTCAAGAATGCACGCTGATATGGCGGACGAGGTGTTAATGCATGATCTCCTGCTATCTGTGGATAGCTTTTGTTCTCGAGGGCTCTAACCTTGGCTTCGACCTGGGAAGACAACAGCTTCTTTGGGTTGATGATGGGAAGATCTTTTGGTCTGGGGCCTGACGACACCAAGTAGTGCGTCAAAATGATAGCAATTAATGCTACCAGGGCGCAAGGCATGAGCGGAATGGTAGAATATGGCACCCATCGATCCCACTTGCTCAGCAAGTGAGTCGCTGAAATCAATGCCATGGTATTTATTTAAAGAGAGAGCCGAGAGGTGTATTCTGGACTTCCTAGAGAAGAAATGGGCACACGGGTAGTTTGAAAACAGGCAACGACCAGCGAAGCATGAGCTATATATACATATTCTGTCTCTGTCCCAGTGACTCTGATGCCGTTGAAATGCAGGATGGCAAATTTCGTATCGGATCTCGGCCCCGAATTCCGCCAGGGATACGTCTCCAGCAGTTAAATCAACACGAAAACTAATCTTCCTGTGCGCACAGCATCTCAATCTCCACACTTGGGCGAGTCGTGGGATCGGCAACACTTGTGAAACTTGGTGCACATGTCTATGTAACCGTTGACGGAGGCAGGGGCTTGTAGCTGTGTGTGATGCCGCAGATGACCCACAAGTCGGTCTACCATCGTCCAACTAGGTGGTCAAGATGGCAGGTTGTGCTTCGAAGTGCCGGGGTGAACTGGGTGGGCTAGTCCGGTTTGCATAAGGCCCCGATCCCGTTGAACAACGGAACTCCAAGACGCCGAGTCCCCGACGCGGCTAAAACTGGGATTCCATGAAGGAAGTATTTAAGATCGCCTGAGTTCTCGATCTTGTTCTGGTCTGAATGTTACTAATATAGGTAGATAGGTATATACCTATGCGTTTATATCATAACAATAAATATTCTATACCGATTTGCCTATTTTGATCCAGTGCACATGAAAGAAATCGTCAAAATAGCTTTCCTCGGTCAAAACTCAACACTACTAGGTGCCTACATGTATACGCCCGGATCAGATCGGCGCCTCGGCACATCATAGCCCGGCCAGCGATGTATGAGATGAGGGATAAAAATAAACAAAGAGGGGTTGATCATCATGCTAGTATATCCAGGTTCTAGGGTTACTATGTACTCCATTTTATTGCCGATGAAAGCATGCATGTAGATATCTCTTGATCATGAATGGTTCAAATGAAAACCGTCGTTCAGGGGTATATAGCTGGGAGAAGCGAAAAACCGGCTGCTCGCTATCTACAGGTAGGTACAGTACATAATTCTTGACCAGGACCTTCAAAACAGGTCGGCCCGATCATGAGGTCTCAGCTAGCAGCCCAAATCCTAGACGACTTGACTTTCCGGATGGAAGCGCGGAGACATGGACCAGCCCATTGCTCCAAGAGCAGTTTCCCCATACGACATTAGACGTATTAGTTCACCTTGCCACGCCAAGGTTGTTTAAAAACAGACAATTCGGATTCGTTACTGCTTAGCCAAAGAACCCCCGTCCAGAGCCCAAACCTGTCCCGTCACATAACCCGCCTGCTTGCTATCGGCCAGAAATGCGACGAGCGAGGCCACCTCATCAGGTTCCGCCATTCTACCTAAGGGAGCTAGCTTGGCCGCTTCCTCCTTCTTCTCATACTGTTCAGCCGCTGGTGTTTTGACAAAGCCGGGTGCCACAGCGTTGACGCGGATCCCATGGTCTGCATACTCGATGGCTGTGGTCTTGGTCAACATAACCATGGCACCTTTAGCCATGGAGTAGGCCACCAGGCCAGGAGTAGCGCGAAGCCCCGCCAGCGAGGCAACGTTGACAATATTACCGCCGCCGTTGGCCACCATCATCTTCAGGGCCATTTGCTGCATCATGAAGACGCCTCGCTGATCAACGGCCATGACGCGGTCGTAGTCTTGGATGGTGTATTCGTGCGTAGGCTTGAAAGGCCCCGAAATGGCTGCGTTGTTGATCAACGCATCAATAGCGCCATATTCGTCGGCAATCCAGGATTCCAATTCCCGGATGCTCTCAGGGTCAGAGACGTCGACGTGTCGGGGAATGACTGCGGGCCCAAGACTTTGCGCCACCTTGTTCTGCATCCCAGAGAGATCAGCAGCGATAACCCGACAGCCATCGCGCATAAAGCGTGTTGCAATGGCTTGACCGATGCCTTGTCCGGCCCCGGTAACCAGGACGACTCTGCTCATAGCTGACGCGGGAGAGGGTCAAGGGGGCGCGAGATGCGGAAACAAACAATGCGTGCGTGACGTGGAGATGAAGCTCATAGAGGCTTGGACGGTGGGATGACGAAATCGCGGAATGTATTTCTCTTTTATGACAAGCAATTTCCCGTGTCGAAAACTGATCGGCGCCGAGGGCGGGCCGACGGGGTGATCGAATAACCCGAAGCAGCTGGGGTAGTTCACTCATATCAAGACTCCAGGACTTCACCATGGGGGATGTTACACTGGCCACGCAGGGCCCATTTCCTACTCACATCAGAGTAATAATATTATTCGCTTATACATCCGAATACGACATGTCCAAAGCACCTCCGCATTAGGCAGAAACTCAAAGCAGGGTGATGTGCTGATAGCACCTCCTCAATCTTTGAGGAACCTCTCTAGGATCCCCGAAGCCAAATGGACATGCATCGCTTGGGATAGCAATCTCGACATTACAAATGCTGGTCTTGAAACACTCATAGGCTGTCCAAGTACTAGAGGATATGTGGCTAATTGGCATGACCAGGGTGAATTAGGTGGCTGAAGCCCTGATTCGGAGGATATTTCAAGTTCATCAACAAAGCTAAGGCGGGGGCCCCATTAGTGCTACCTAGTCGAGCCAGTCTTCTAGAAATAGATAGGAATCCGGAGAGATGCGAATCAGTGGCCTGGCGTCGCTTGTTGCCCTACATTAAGTCAATCATCAGTGCCGAGCGACCAGCCATGGCCTTGTTAGGAAGAGAAACTTTGGCAAAATTACGTCATTGGGAGGAGAATATGATCATAGTTTATTAAACTCAGTGTCACGAGCCATTCGGTCCTCAAATCAGGAGAGGAAGTGGCCAGTGTATGGATGCCCCCGTGTGGAAGAGTACAAGGATCAAAACTAGTAAAACCCAAGGGACATTTGGTCAGGCATCTAGGCAGTAGAATATTCCTAAATCAGGTACCTATTGCTGAATACAGCTCCTCCAGACCTCCAAATTGTCTCACTTAATCATCATCGCCAAGTTCACCCTCATCATCACTGTCATTTCCCTCCTCTTCGTCACCACTATCCTCATCACCGTTACCCTCTTCGAAAGCCCCCGACACAGCTGCTACAGCATTCCCAGAATCCTTGACTGGATCAAGCGCCGTGGCCGCAACGGCATCAAAGCCCGCCGTCTTGGCTTGCCCCAGCCGGGCAGTAAAGGGTCCAAAGCCTCTCTCATGGAAGCCGAGAACCGCACCAGGATTGGAAGGGTCCCCCCTGGGAGGCCTCTCCGATAATGCCCATCCCATGACTGCATTCCCGGCAGTGGCCTCCGGACCAAGACCAAGAGTACTATCAAGACAGTTCTCGCAGAGGAATGTGTACAGCAATGAAGTAGAGTTGACGGCAACCCCTTCTGGAAGAGGCCTGGCTCTGAAATCTCCCGCAACCTCTGGTGGGTTGTCTTCGTTTGTAGCTTGTCGGAAGGATGCCATTACTCCACCATTACCATCTGGCCAGGCAGCAAGGATGAAGTTACCCTCCATCTCACCAGTCAGCCCAAACGATCCCCAGCCTTCCCCATTGACAAGCGGGAAAGACAGTTGACCAATGAATGAAGCAGCGCCAGTAGATGGTTGGGACTCGGGAAGAGCAAAGGCAAAGCCGAAGGAGGTTCGAGCACCGAAGAAGCGTTCCATCTTGAGACCTGTCACTTGGTCGGTGAAGGGTTCAGAGAACTGATTTGTCGTGGAGGTTGGATCATCATCGTCTTGGGCGATCGTTAGAGTGGGGAGTAAGAGAGTGGCAATGAGGACTCGATGCGGGTTAATGTGTCTCTGATGCGCGGCACGGCGATGATGAATTTTGGGTAGAATAGACATGGTACTGGATAAAAGAGCTATAATGAGTTTGTAAACTTAGGAAGCGTGGTCTTCTCAAATGAAGAATACAGACTACGAGAAGGATGGGCGTATTTAACAGATATCAGATTACAGATGTGTTCGCAAGGGGCCAGGGCCAAGAAGAGTTAAAGATGACCCCAAACCGCCCAAAGCTAAGAGAAGCCACCACGCACCTGTTCATGCAACTTGGCAAGCCTTGGTATGTAACACATTGTTGCCAGCCTGGTAAGCGAGCGTAAGACCAAGTCCACAGAATTAAAGAGGAGTGACCCAATGTTTGTTCGTGAGCCATCCAGAACAGTCAACACGTCAGAAGATCAACTTAGACCTTGTTGCCATTCTAGTCGTTCTAGCCCTGTCAGCTCGCTTCTGGTGCGTATGTTTCTACTGAAAATAGATCGTGTTTGAGAGTGTTTGAGGTTGCTCCAAGACGGTTGTAATTAGGATAGATGTCATTGGACATGTATTTTAAGCCAAAACAACCTAAAACAGCTGTCAATGGCTTTTGTTCAAAATAGTATTTTCAAGTCATCGCTTGAGCTCTTTGTGAGACAATTCGAGCTTGAGGATGTGGTCTAGGCCTCTTAACCCCATAGTCTTGGCACGGGGTAGGGTCAAGGATGGGAAACACTTGGAACAAGGCCCCTACGGGTCTGACACGAAGTAAAGCTTGGCCAATGGAAACAATGAAACTCTCCGTGACCTTAAATAAACCAATCCCGCAAGGCTGTTAACCTTGGCTGGGATCTGAAGCGACATTATTCACTTGTGGGCGGGGATGCCATTTCTTCATCGGACTGTTTACAAGATCAAATCTGGTCAGGTTGTAGCATGATAGGGTTTTTGTTCTTAAACGGAAAAGGAGTTTTCGGCGGATATCTTTGCCTCGTTCTAGGAGAAAGAGGAGACCGAAGCCTACGGGTGAAGATATACCTGGACATTACAATGCCACTGAACATGGGACAATAGGGACAGTCCCATAGCATTAAGAAAGAGACTATAGTCTGTTGGAGAGTGAATTAGCCTGCTATTACCTGCGTTGTAGCCCCTTGTCATTCTCACCGCCTCCCAATTGAATCCAACACCACAGATCTCAGTAAAAAGAATAGACACCGATATAAACAGCAAAAAACATACAACA
This sequence comes from Fusarium setosum, assembly GCA_013623625.1. Lineage (NCBI taxonomy): Eukaryota > Fungi > Ascomycota > Sordariomycetes > Hypocreales > Nectriaceae > Fusarium > Fusarium setosum. The sequence continues at coordinate 23,958 of JABFFE010001095.1, forward strand.
GCGGGGATTCGCTGGTCGTCACCGACCCAACTACTAATCCGCCCCTCACCGGCTTATCTATGGGAGAGCGGACGGGATCCCGAGTTCTCCAGTGGGTATGGTCGTATGTGTTAAGATGGTCCGGTGAGAGAGTCTATACGCCAAGTGGAGATTGACGATGGCGCCCAGAGCACTTTTAGTCACGGGCGGATGTTCGTCATCAATGAAGCTGCTGGGTGGTGTCTAAGCTTGTCATAAAATGGCTTTTGCATTCTCTAATAAGTCTGTTTTAAGTGTAGAGTGCAGGGGTGTGGTAAACTGGCTGCCACTCACCGCGATATTGATGACATCCTCTCCAGCTGCTTGCCAGCGGCACTAAGACAATCTGATATAATCCTTACTAAAGCGCTTTCCCTGTAAGGTATAAGACCTACAACGAGATCCTCTCTTATTTGATAGTACGTCCACGTTACGGCTGCGGGGGAAATGCCACAAACGTGCCCCCGCCCTTCAAGCCCTGGAAGTAAACACCATATCCAGATCTGGCAATGCCAAAGTGAAGCAATCTTGCCGTGTCTCTAGAAACTTCTTAGGGTTTGTTCCCGGTGCGAGTTCGACGTTATACCGTGACAAGATCTCCGTGACAACGTAACGAATCTCCATCAACCCAAGTTGTTTTCCCGCACAAGAGTAACGGCCTGGAATGTTAGTTACGAGCATTGTCGCAAGGGTTTGAGAAATGACACTCACCGATAGAGAAGGGGGCATATACTGAGGAGTCTTTGATGAGCTCCGGCTTAGAGGTCCACCGTTCGGGGATGAATTCATTAGGCCGGACAAAGGCTCGTTCATCTAGAACAGTGTCAGAACATCACGAGTCAGGCTCCCGACACCTCCTCATCCAGTCAAGTCTACGTACCACGATACATGGTGTAAGATGGACATTTCACCATGGTGTTTCCCGGAATAAAAGTATCATCGATTTGCAAGCCCTCTGGTGGTGTCATGCGTTGAACGCCGGACGGAATGACTGGGTAAAGGCGAAGAGACTCGTCAACGCATGCTTGAAGAAACTTTAATTGAAGGAGCGAAATGTGACCTGGCCGTTCGTATTCTTTCTTGTATTCGTCAATCTCGGCCTGGAGCTGGGCGCAGATGTTTGGGTGTAGGGCAAGCTCGAAGAACAAGCAGGTAAGAGATGCCGCCGTGGTATCGCTGACACCGTAAGCATGGCTTCTCCAATGTTGACAAGTAGTTTTACCTTCCAGCAACGACAATCAAATTCGCATCCCCGTAGAGGTTCAAGACATCTTGTTGTGTTGACTTCTCGTTGGCCTCAAAGTCCTCCAGAATCCAAGAGAACACGTCCGACACGGCTGGCTTGTTCTGCGTCGTGTTAAGCTTAGCTCTACTTTAGATTAATAGCGTTATCTTACTCTTCGCCTTCGTTCGACTTGAGCCCGAAGCCACTTTTGGAATTTGATGTAGGCATAGTTGATCCCAGGCACAGACTTGAAGATCGGGAAAAGCCAGACAAGGTAGCCAAATGCTCCTATCAATAGCATGTTTTGATGGCATAGTTCCATGTAGTAATGCTTGATTCCATCTCTGAGCATGTTGAAGCCTTGCCCGAATGCGAGATCGCCCATGATGTCGAAAGTATAGAAGTGAAACCACTGGGTTATGTTGAAAGGCTGGCCCTGCTTGTTTGTCATCTGGTCGAGGAGCTCTCCGGTGTACTTCACAACTCGAGTCTCGTAGTCACGAATGGCTGCCAATGTCGTAAGCATGTTATATTGTACAGTTGTTGAACCGAGTAGTCCGTACCTTTCGCATTGAATGCCTTGTCCCAAGCCTTCCGTCGACGAGCATGGGCCTTTTTGTCCCTCTCGGTCTGCAAGGAAACCATCGGATGAATAATGTTGTACCAAGGACCTTTGGTGCACGGGGAACTGTTGGAATGGATAATCTGCAATGCCTTCGGGTTGGCGATGGAGAGTTCAGATGGTCCTACTTCAGGCGTCAGACCAGGCAGTATTTGCCATGGCTAGTCAACTGACCGACTCGGACAATATCTCCATATTGTCTGTGTAACTCTTGAACCTCTTCGTAAAGGTGCCATCTCTTCAGAACCAGGGAAGTGATGTACAGATTCGACAGTCGGGCTGCGAAAGGTCCTGGGAAGGCATTCAGACGATGAAAGGCGGCTCGGTAGACCAGAATGCTGGTTGTAATTCCAGCAATTAGTGCCAAAGAATACTTCAAGGCAGTTAAGAACGCCTCCGAGTACGAGCCATGTTCATCGTTGGTGTATGTGGCAAGTAGATAGGTGCCAGCTGCTACTAAAACAGGCCAAGTGACCAAGAACTTCGTCGTGTAAAGGTCCCATTCGCCGCGGCAGAAAACAGCAACATGGAGTAGAACGCCAGTCGCAAAAGCGAGTAAGGAAAACTTTGCTTCATCCAGGGAATCGGTAGGTAGCGTCATATCGATCGACGGGGAGTCCCTCACTCACCTTGCGGAGTCTAAGTTTGGCATTGACGGACATTTCATATAAATATCTCGCCCGTGTCTCAAATCTCGGCGTCATTCATTGCTTGATCTCCTTGCAAAATGAGGGGAAACGCCAACACGGTCGAATCACAACATGCTATTCTGTTGGCCTGAGACTTGCACCACATCTTTATCCGGAGCACGGAATGTGATTAGACGCATTGATAGGATCCTCATTGGGCTGGCTATGCAGATGCAAAACACATATTTCAACTCTTCATGTCTGATTGGTCTGGCTATCGGACATGTTCCCCTCAACGGCCCGCTCCCCGTCTGCACGCGCGGAATTGCCCTCTACGACATGTCCTGGCCGCTGCAGTGGGACGTCAACGGGGTCAAGGATACCCTGGCGAGGGATAACTGCCGAGAAAGCCACAGCCGATGTTGCAGGACAATTTCCAGCGTTACCCTAGCATCATCTGCTTCGGTGCCCGGTAGGCCCCGATCCTAGCAGGAGACGTCTTAAGCCATACTAAACCTTGGAATTTTACCACATCGGGCGCCAACTGAACACCAGATCAGACTCATTGGATTGATTCATCGGAGCACGGCAATCTCACTTCAATCTCTATTGCCTTTGTAGTAATCGAGCTTGGAACAAAGTATGCAAGGATCAACAGTTACGTAGTGTCAATCCGCGTAATCTACGTACGAATGAAGCCGTGGTTTAGAAAAGATGGCATTTCATGCTTTTGTGAGATCCAAACACCAATATGTAGTAATCTCCATGTTTTTTTTCGGCCTCTTTCGTAAAGCAGGGTCTTGAGTTACCGCTACTCTAGCCTAAACTGCTCACAAGATTGCAAGCTGGAATTCAGAAATAAAGTGTGGTTTTCCAGAATCGCGGTAAAAGTAATACAATAAAAGAGATAGCCAAAAATGTATTCTCAATCTGGAGGCAAGGACCATCCGTCAATGTTTAGTCTGATACGTAAGGAAATCCCAAACAAAAATGTGCGTGTACAGTGCTCACAAACTGCCCAGTTCACAAGGTGACTTGCTCGTAAACGAATTGCTTACTGGTTATGCCTCTCGTTACAGGTCTCACAGAGGTTGCCACCGTTGCAACCAGGGAAAGTAACGACTGATCTGCAGCCGCAGGGGCAGGAGCAGAGAGGTTGAGCCATGCAGACGGGCTGCAAGGTCTTGGTGGTCTTGGTACCAGCCGTGGAGGCGGCGGAAGTAGAGGTTGTGGCGTGAGTGTACATGGTGAAAGTTGATATAGTGGTCTGAGAGTGTGTAGAGGTGTTGAGTGCTGGGGTGAGCTGTGGTCGCTTTAGTGTTGAGTGTTGATCGAGTGCCGATGGGTGATGATGAGAACATATCAATGAGTTAAAATCGAGTCCAAATCCAAGCCTGTTTTTGTAAAGAAATCTAAGAAGCCTCTGCAAAGCTATGATTTAAAGCTCTGCCAGTAAGAAGGTGTTGTTGCGTTTTGGTTCTGTGATAGAATATGGAGCATTGTCCGGCCGGGTCAGAAGTGATCGAATACAAGAAGAGACTGTTCGAGAAACCGACGGTGTAGGGATCGCACTTCGCTCGCCTCGCAAAAACACTTCATCGGGCCTTACTTTCTTTTGTTTTCACATAAGACAGTTGATGAACAAGATTAAGGCCTATTGATGCTTTGACGCTCACATCCATTACGGACCGGGCACAAATGCCACTTGTTGGCTAGGTTCTATTGCGCAGCGAAAGAAAACAATGCCGATCCCGTTTCTCCTATCATACATATGTATTAGACCATTTCGAGATGGCATTATGCCAAATTCTACAAACCTATCCTAAGCTACGTTTGACCTTATGATCAGCCTCTACTAAGGTACTAACTAATACGGGGCTAACTTTGACAGAAGCCTGAGTGTATTGGGCAGGCCAGACTTGTCTTTTTTCAACTGCGTGCTCGGCACCTCATCTTCTGCCTCAACCGATGTGTCGTCATGATACTGTCGCATCTCGGCCGTGGGATGGAAGAGGCAACCTATGACCAAGAGGCAGAAAAGGCGGCAGAGACATCATACCCAATTCATGTCTTGCATTGCAGCAACTTGGAAAATAAAAACTTTGCAAGTACATCGTACGCAAAATTAACGCAAATTATGCGTCAGCAAAGTGTGCTGTTCAAAATGAACACGTATCCTGTTGACCAAGACGCGCAAAACAGCCCGCCATCTCCTCGGTGATAGGATATATAATAGGAACAAACCCCAGACATCGTCCTGTGTGTTCGTACTAATGCTTACAATGCCTGACTTCACGCACCGTTCTCCGGATTTCACCTCAGGTGATCAGTCACCACATCGGCACGAAAATGGATTGCTTTACCACCAGAGCTCCGCATCGAGATTATAGCACGACTTTCATCCGAGGTAGCCATCTTGCGGCTGATTCGAGCATCTCCAGTGATGCTCAAGCAGTATACTATGTCTAGGGCGAGCATCATGCGGGACTTGCTAGCGAACATGGTCAGCGATCATGGCCTTTTGCAAGATGCTTTAGCAATCATCCACCTCCCCTCTCTCGACACTTCTTCTGATATCACCTCGACCTTGCGCTATATAGAACTGTGGCAAACTCGTCAATTTCCTGATCCCTTTGAGTAACCTAATTATCGCACTATTTATAAGCTTTGCCGACTCTTCTCCCATCTCGTTAGATTTATCGAGGACTACGTCACAAAAGCAATGGCCTTGTTCCCACCTCGAGCCTACCTCTGTCTCCCCAGGATCACACCGGGCGATGGAATGTATTTCAAGAACCAGACCGTCGATATACCCCAAAAACTTTTCGAGGACTTGACCTACTCTGAAAGACACCGCTTCCTCCGAGCCTTTATCAGGTACGAGCTGCTATGCGAGATATATCACCCGCGTGTGTGGGAGGTGATCTGTTCCAGCGAATATGGCGACTTGATCAAGCACTCCCATGCAAACCTTCAAGTCTGGGAGTACGAGGCTTTATTTTGCGTCTATGAATATGTCCAAGGTCTCTATGGAGCCTTGTGTGCCCGGTGCGCCTATTCCTGGCTACCAGATAACCCTGTTGCCTTGGCTGGGGAATCTTCTTCTTCACGGCACCCGCTATTATATCCCAACAACCTCTACTTCAGCGCACGGGTATACTTCAACGATATAGGCTTACACCCTCTTTTTCGAAACATGCCGTACATTCTGCCCTATCTAGGGTTTGATATCCTTACCCATTTGCTGGTATATTCGGATGAAAGGCAACAAAGCAACACACACCTGAGAAGCTGGCTCTCTGCCCTGTCCTTGGAATTCTCCAACCAAACTCTGCGTTGGATCTCTGATGATCATTTCCTTGCATTAGATGAAAGCGTCGGGTCTGTCGCTTGCGATACAGACACAGGACTACGATATCAATTACTTCAGAGACTATCAAGTTTCCAGATCAAGAAAGACTCCGCAGCAAGGTGTTATCTGGATCCTGCGTGGCGACGACAGTCGTTTCAGCGCAAAATATACCGGCAGCGGGCGTGGGCCTTTTTCGACGATACCAAGTTGTACCTTGGTACAAACGGCCTATCTCACTTTCCAACAGTGGACGACCTTGAGGAGCAGATCGGCGTTACGAGTCGGGAGTTTCCGTGTCCTAAGTACGATGAGGAATATGAACGACGTAGGTCACAAAAGTGGCGAGACTATTATTCTGGACGGAGCTTAGAGAGTCCTCCTGACTTGCCACGATCTTATCAGCCGTTTTATCATCCAAGGCCACTGCAGCCGGAATACAAAGAAGTATGGAGGCTTGAGGATGACGATGGGAGTTGTGTCCCACGGTTCTTCGAGAATGCAGCTGCCAACAGACTGACCACGGTCTGGCGCCATGCCACAAATACATAGCCGGTATGTTGGTTATCAGGGCTATCCTGAAAGCAAGGATTCTCACGCAGCTCATAGCGTCGATTTCTTTCTAGTAAGCTTAATTAGAACAAAACAGTGTGCTGAAGCTCGATCGAGGCTCTACTTGTCCCCTACTAGCCTCACACACGCAACCGCCGCCCCAGCTGCGGCTACACCCAATACCAACATTTGGAAGCCTTCAACCAGACATGCACCAACAGTTGACGCATGATTCCTCAAGATCCAGCTCTTTCCAGACCCAAAGGCAAACAGAACAATTAGACAAAGACCCAAACTCCATTGCAAACCCAAACCCACTGTGCTGGCGAAAAAGTATGGGAAAAGAGGAATGGTGCCGCCGACGGCGTAGCCCAGTGATATTGAAAGTCCAGAAACAATCGGCGATGGCGGAGATGGTTGGGAGGGGAAAGATACACTGTCTTTATATGATTGTAACCGTAGAACTGTGCGTTGAAGGTCTGCTGGTTCTCGTTGTAGGGTGTCGAGGACTGAAGCGACGGTGGAACTGGGGAGATCCAACGGCTCAAGATGTAGTCGTACAAGCTCTTCAGCCCGGGTCTGGAGTTTTTCACTGGGCTCAAGGACACCGTCGCTCTCGCTGTTGGCATCATAGCTTAAAATGCCTCTCACTTCTTCCTCATCTGCCACCTCTGGTTGACGGGGGCAATCTTGGGAGGTGACCTCATCTCGAGCAGCAAGGTAACCTCCGATACCCATACTGATGCTTCCCGCGCATAGTTCTGCCAATCCTCCCGAGATGACCGTGTCGGTTTTACCCAGGGAGCTGAGCCCTGCGGTCAGGGCAAAGGGCACGGTTATGCCATCAGAGAAGCCGAGAGTGAAGTCGGAGAGGAACCGTTTGAAAGCAGGGCTTTGTGATGACTTCATGATGCGGTGAATTAGGTAGGTGGCCTCAGAAGCAGTTGGAGTCCAGATGAGTCCAGATTCAACTCAAAGCAAGATCTGGGCGGTGGTTTGTTAACCTCCGCTGAGGAAGAGACATGCCAGGCCAGGTTCCGTCATCCAGTCCATATCAATTACACACGAACCCTCCTCCACCAATCCCTTCCCTCGTCGATCTCTCGGTGACCAGCTTGGATAGCGTTGCATTGTCTCGGCAATATCCTGCCGACTGTTTTTCTCCATTCCCGCATGACAAGATCTACAGATGCTCGCGGGAGCACATGGGAGAATAGCGCCTTCTTACAGGGCGGCTCAGCGGGGACGCCGCTGGGTGCTGACCAACCTACAGCGTCTCATTCGCCTACCCCTTGCTAGCACTAGCTTTTTAGCGGACAACAACGTTCAGGGTCTCAGGGCAAATGATGCCACTCTACTCCATACTGCACCGCGCAAGCCGGGGGAGCAAAAGATCCTAGCGCACCGCAACGGGTGCCGTCCTTGGCGATCTTCACATGTGCTTGGCAAGATTTCGCAAAACACCTACGTCACAACAAGACACAGAAGATGCAGCGGGCAATTATTGACATTGAATGTCATCCAAGCTAAGTCTATCTACAAGATTTACAGTGCATCCTTTACTTGGACTTGGGAGCCTCGTACCCCTTGGGAGGGCTCAATCCGTCAGGCACCTCAATGCTATCCTTGTAGTAGCTGAGAGCATGGCTCTTGTGCCACTCCTCTCGGACGGGCTCGTAGACCTTGCGGCCGGAGAAGCTGTGCTCGAGCTTCAGGTTGGGCGCAGGGTACTGGTGGTTACCTCCATCGGTGTTGAACACGCCGGCGTACGAGACGTTCCAGAACATGCTGTCCAGCTTGTGCGACTTCCAGCGGCGGAGCTTGTCGCCGGTCTTGCGAGCGACGAGCTGGAAGACGTTGGCACCCACGTCCCATCGGCCAAGCGTGGGGAGGTCCCAGTTGGCCTGGACGGTGGAGATCTCGGAGTAGTGGTTGTAGAAGTTGTTGTCGGTGGTGCCGACGAGGTGCTTGGGCACGGCATCGCCAATCAAGACGCCAAGGATGTGGTTCTGGAGAGCATACGTCTCGTTCTCATCCCAGGTGATGAGGACGAGGGTGTTGTCCATGAAGCGCTTGTCCTTGAGAAGAGGCTCGAGGAACTTGCGGCACCAGTTACCGGCGACAGTGACAGAGGTGTCGTGTCCGTCAGAGGTCATGTTGGGGGTGATGAACATCCACTGCGGCAGCTTGTTCTCCTTGAGGTCCTTGTGGAACATGGATCGCGAGGTGTCGATCATGGAGAGGTTCTTGATCTGCGACAGACGTCGCTCCGAGAAGGTGACGCTGTCGTGGAAGATGGCAGGGTTGTGCTTGCGGACGTAGTCGTTGGCGCCGGTCTTGTGGTTCACCCAGGCCATGCCCTCGAAGCCCGAGAAGGGCAGGTCCTCCTGGTAGTGACCCCACGAGATGCCGCGGTGCTCGAGCAGGTCGATGACGGTGGACACGTTGCGGGGGTTGCGGTTGAAGTCGTCGTTCTGCATGCCAAAGTAGTCGCCGGCGATCGAGGCCATGTAGTTGGGCTCGGAAGGGTGAGTGACGCCAAAGTAGTTGGAGAGCGTCACGCCCTTGCTCCTGAACCAGGCAAAGTTGGCTATTGCATGTTAGCTGAGTGGATTGAAAGGCCAGAAAAATACTCACGGTCGCCGAAGGCCTTGTCGTAGTTCTCGTTCTCAAAGTAAATGATGGCGATGCGATCAAAGGCCTTGCCCCGGACCTTGCTGGTCGGGCTGCTGGTCTTGGCCGTCGCAGCAGCAGCAGCCACTTCAGCAGTTCCGGTCGCAGTGTACTTGGTCTCCCATCCCGTCGTCTCCTCATGATGCTTGCCGGGAGGAGGATAGTAGGGCGAGTGGCCGAGAGCCAGGCCAGCGACGGCCAGAAGGGTAGCGGATTGAAACAACATGGCGATCAAGCAGTGCGGCAGGGCCAATTGCGAGACTTGGCGGTGGCTTGAGTGACAGCGGACCGTCGCATAGCTTGACGACCTTAAGCTTGATATCATATACTCAGCCAGGCTCTACTACGTAATGCTACCGTCCCAACAGGCCCTTGCAGCCGACCCACGGGACACGGTGCCGAGCGAGAAGCTCTCTGTCTCCACCGTCGGTCAACGCATCGTCTTTGGTGCTGAGCAGGCATTGCCAGCTCTTGGATATAACCAGCCGTCTCCGAGAAACAACCTCCAATGGATGCGAAACGCCAAGCACGTGGAGCTGGAGCCCAAGGTTGGGGCGACGGGACGCGCGCTGCTCGCGTGCCGATTCATCCGGGGCAACCTTTTGACGTCAGGCTGACGCCCCCTGTCGCAGCCACTACCAAAAGTCCGCTGGAACGTGCCCTGTCGGCTCCCTAGCCTCGGTCTAGCCTAGCGAGTTGCCTGTTAGGACCCAGCCAATATCACCCTGTCAATGCAGTGCAGCGAGGACAGAACCACAGCAACTCTCCAACTTCAACTACGGGCCTATGCACAATGGCTATGGCTGGAGCCATGGATAGTGAGAGATCGCCGTGGTTCACCCAAGATGGTGGCGCCTCTAAAAATCCGTGGTTCCTCGGATCCGACCAGGACTTGAGCCCTGACAGCATACGCCCCAAGAGGGAGAGGACTTGTGCGAGCTGGCTCCAAAGAGTCTCAGTCAGTCTTTTCTGTATATTATCCTTTTTCGGGCTGGCGCTTGTCTTTTTAAGCCAATCTATCCCATCTCCTAAACCCCACGACGATGGTCACACAAAGGACCCTCCCCGGCCCAAACCCTCATCACCACCTGAGGCTATTCAGAACCATGAAGAGGTGCCGGTAACCGCTCAGCTTCGAGACCCAAATCAATACATCTTGTCTTCATCATGGGACTTCGACGCGCGTCCGACGACGCGAGAGTACTTTTGGACTATCAACTCAGCCACTCTCAACCCAGATGGAGTCTTTCGCCCAATGATTCTCATCAACAACCAATATCCAGGTCCCTTGGTGGAATGCAACGAGGGTGACACCATCATAGTCCACGTCAACAACAAGGCTTCCAATGCAACGGCCATTCACTTTCACGGCATGTTCCAGAACGGCACGAACAACATGGACGGTACTGTTGGCGTCACACAATGTCCCATTGCACCCACCTCGAACTTTACCTATCAGTTCGACGTCAAGGGACAGCACGGCACCTATTGGTACCATGCTCATCACAGCGCCCAGGCTTCCGATGGTCTGCTAGGCCCTATGGTTATTCACTCCAAAAAGGAGAAAAAACTTCAGAAGCTAGACTACGCGACCGACAGAGTCATCATGGTGCAGGATCATTATCACAACTTGACCTCGGAACTTCTCATGGAATACCTCGCTCCGGACCAAGAAAACGATGAGCCGGTACCCGACAATGCCCTGATCAACGGTCGCGGAGTTCGTGACTGCAAAGACTTCGAGGGCTGGCCATGCGATAGTACCAACGTCTCAACACCAACCATTGACCTCGCTGCTGGGAAACGCCATAGGCTGCGCATCATCAATGTCGGGGCATTTGCCGAGTTCCAGATCCAGTTTGACGAACATCCATTCTACGTCACTGAAGTTGACGGCACAGATGTGCATCCAGAGCCGATTCATCGAGTAAATGTTCTTCCAGCGCAACGATACAGCGTTGTGTTGGAGACAAATGTCACTGCATCGGAACCGACATTCTGGATGAGAGCTCGGATGATAACACATTGCTTTAAGCGAGACAATCAGTACCTTCAACCAGAGATTAGAGCTATTATGCGGTACACGTCACCCGACTCCAAGCCTCCGGCGGGTGAGCCCACAAGCAAAGAGTGGCCGGATGCAATCGAGGTGATATGCCGGGATCTCAACACGACCGCGCTGCGTCCTGTTGAGTCGATATCACCACCTCCAGCAGATGAATTTATTGTACTGCGGGCAAACTTTGAGATCGGTGACTGGCGGCTGGCGAGAGGTTTCTTCAATGACTCGACATGGCATGGGAATGCTACCCATCCATCGCTACACCGATATCTCGATGCCAAAGTCAAAAGTTCAGACAATAAGAGGCCTATCGGAATCAACGAACAAGTATTTGAGCGTCAAAAGGAGATGGTATTGGAGACTACAGGCATCCGTACACTTGACATTTCCATCAACAATTTTGACGATGGCGCACACCCATTCCATCTACATGGCCACAAGTTCTTTGTCTTACTACAGGGCAATAGCGGGTATCCTCCAAACTCTACCGAGCTACCAAAGTATCTCGAGAAGCATGGTTTATTAGAGAACCCCTTACGACGAGACACCCTCACCGTGGAAGGATACGCATGGGCGATTATCCGCGTTGTGCTGGATAACCCGGGCATGTGGGCATTCCACTGCCATAATACGTGGCATGCCGAGTCAGGCATGCTAATGCAGATGCTTGTCCAGTCCGAGTTGATGAACAAATGGGAAGTGGACAAGGAACATCGAGAGATGTGTGGTTTCAAGGGCGTGGCAACAGGTATGAGACCTGATGATAGTATTTGGTTTGGACAGTTTTAGTAGATTATGATATACCATAGAGCAAGCATGAATCAGTGTCTCAGCAGAAGACTGATTGGACAAGAATACGCGGCCTCCAATTGTTCTCTATCTCTTACGACTTTGACCAAACAAACAGTTCTTCTTCCATGACCGTTATCGCCAAAGGCCTCTTGGTCTATCAACAACCAGGCCCACTTGACTCGACCTCTACTCCGCGTTCTATCTTAAGTCTTTGAAAACTTAACCTGATCATCTAGGAAAGTACGGATACTCGACTCAATCGGCAACCACTTGATCCTCAGCAACGTCTCCGTCACTGACGTATCCATTGCCATTGTCGACCCGTAAGCTAGCTCAAACTTGCTGTTCAACTGCGGATACTCAGATCGAACTAGTGCAGCCAATTGTTTCCACGTATAAGCCGGCCCAGTGACCAGCAACTCTGTGCCTGAGAGAATGTCGACATCCAGAGTTCGAACAAGCACCCTCACGACATCGCGTACGTCGACCATGACGAACGGTGTTAAGGGAGGCTCATTAGAGTGTAGAGCCTTCCAGATGAGTAGGTTAACACCGCTGATATCTCCAATCGATTTCTGAATTAGGCTTGGACCGAAGACTTGTGAAGGGTGGACACTGATTGCAGAAAAGCCAGGCGTGTTCTTCTGAATCCACTGGCGGTAGGCTTGGTGTGCGAGGATTTTTCCCGCCTGGTACTTGAGTAATTGGCCTTGCAAGCCTTCAGGAAACTCCATATTCAAGTCGACCGGTGAATCATCTCCAGTATGATCTATAGTAATTGTTGGATGAGCCTTGGGTTCCGCGTATTTATAACTAGAGCAAGGGACATACCGGTAGTGCTGAATGGGTTTTCTATAATTGCGCCCATCGGTAGAAGCGATACAAAGGAGGACAAAAGGATGACTTTCTTTATACTACTATGTTTTGCGGCAGCGTAGAGGATGGACAGAGTTCCCTTAACTGTGGGATCAACAAAGTCAGCCTTCAGATCGGAGCCTGTGTCCACCGTAGCACCCGCAAGATGCAAGACATAATTAACGTCTCGAAGAGCATCCTCGAAGGCTTCTGGGTGCTGGATATCCGGTATCACAACGTAGCCAATCTTCTCCTCGGCTTTTGGATACAAGCTCTTGATCACTTGGGCCCTTTCGGATCTCTGAATGCTGAGCCGCAATCGGAAGCCAGCATTTAGAAGAGCCCCAACAAGTCGTGTCCCGATATATCCGGTAGAACCCGTGACAAAAACGAGAGCAGTCGACATGTTGAGATAATTGAAGGAGTCAAGCACAATATCGCAAATTATATGTTTGGCGGACAGCGGCGTGCAACTTGGACAATAACATCCCTAAGATATAAAGGGACGCTGGGCTTATATTCGAGCATATGCTGGTTCTGGGTATTGCTTTATGACAGAATAAGCTGATCCTCGATACGTAAGCCTTTATTTAAGCGAATTGTTGAGCTGACGGAGGAACATCTAAGCATTCCGACTCACCAGATAAACAAGACTAATCCGAATGCCGAATACTAATCACTTGCAAAATATGTCCTGATTGGTACTAACAACTTGGTCTCAACCCCAACAAATATCAGATCATTTTAGAGGATGGAAATCCCGGCTGAGTATGCCTGCACTACCTATCTTTGCATCCCGTCCTCAAATGAACATTGAGGGATAGTAGGTCATCAATACCTATAGCTTTGTCATATCTGTCGCTCCATTTGAACTTATGACCACTCACAGTAGACTCTAATGTCTGTAATCGTTCCGAGAGCTCGTGTCCTTGGAGAATGTCAAGGCTAGAAACAATGACGGGCTGGGACATGGAGGCTCAAGCACATCATTCGACAGCTGTAGATGGTTACTGATAATTTGGATCCTGCCTGGTTAATTTCACCTGCAATTTCATAATGTTTGTAGAGAAGGCTGACAATTACCCTGTTACACCTTGTTGCCACACTTTTAGCAACAGGAACTTGGGCACAGTCCGGCTGGAGCATTATTACTTTTACCACTAGCCTTTCTACCATCCCGTTCATTTCTACTTTTGTTGTGATTTGCATCGTATATGACAAGTCCGTATAACATACTCGACCAAGACTCCCTTGGGTATCGACACGTGGCCTTCCATAGATGCGTTTGGTCCGGGTGATGATGCTTTGCAACGGTGCCTAATCAATGTTTTGATCTATACCTGAATATCCCAGTGATAATGCTTGGTGGAGCGCTTTCCGGTCTTCCAACCTGACTGTCAAGACGATGTTCACCGCCGAAAAGCTGAGTGTGGGCCCGTCAAGCATAGGTCTCGCATCGTTGAAGACCCGCCACCCTAACAATACTCAAGTCCACATCTTATCATTCGGCCCAAGTAGGGAAAATGACCTATCCATCGAGGTTCTGTGCGTGCATATCCAGTCGTCCACTTGACCATGTTAGTAGAAAGACATACATGAGACTGGACTCAGCTTTCTTTTGACAGAACCATTGATCGACATCAATCAAGCCTTTTCCACAAATCTGTACCATACATATCTGCCATATGCCAGACATGGCACACTAACTTTCAGCTCTTGATTAGAACCAGGTTCCTGTACCGCCACTGTCGTAACTGGTCAGCTTATCAAAGAGCGGTAACGGGCGCCAGATCCTCCACTTAGATTCGAATAGTAAGCAGGCTGACTGCTTGTTCCGGAGCATCTTCGCCTCGGAGAGGAGTTGTATTCAGTTGATAGGTCCACGGGTGAAAAAGCAAGAAGAAGTGGCTCAAGAGATCAGCAACTAGCGGCACGGTGCTTCCGATGGTGGCGGTAATTTATCAGTTCTGCAATGAGATCGTTTAGCGTGTTGGATTCGTAGAGCTCCGAATATCTATATAATCCACGCAATCTACTCGGCATGTATGCTGGGGGAAGTCTACTGCATCATCCTTTCATTTTCGCACTCCATCTCTCTACACTTCTTCATGAGTCCACCAGCACTAGGCATTGAAGCTTGCGAGCAAAACAACCCATACCGTGTCCATCCCTCTTCAAATCCTTCCAGGCCCGGTGATCTCTCTTCTACCTCGCCGAGTTTGGGAGAATTGTTCTACCCCCAAGAGCTAGCCCACGATTTGCGAGATTCAGGCTTGCCGGCAAAGGTCATCCCTGAGATCCTCACCACGGCATGGGAGTATACACGATGCGTGATCCCCAACTTCACCAACCAGGCCCGGTATCTCAGCTTCGTTCGAATGGTTATTGTAGCGACTGTTCTAGAGTACAAAGGCGCCTCGCTTAAACTGGTCGCAGGAGCTTTCACACAGGAAGGAGAGATATGGGGCTATAATCTCGATAGCTTGATCGATGATGTGTTTGGGGGAGCGCCTGGTCACAGAGACATGTTGCTAGAGCTTCGGACCTGTTTTCTCCTCTCGGCAGTCAAAGTGGGCGAGGGCTGGAACTCGAAGCTCTTCCGACGATACGTTCATGCTCTGGCTCGGTCTCCTAAGGACTGGTTCCGAGTGCGCGACTGCGATAGCCTGAGCAGGTTTACGATGGTTGCTGCTCTAAGATGCAATGATTTGGATCGTGTGTGGTTTACTGAGGACCAATTTCGGGCTTTGGCAGAGCTGGGTGAGACGCTCTACGATGCCGTCGCCTTTCACAAACATCTCGCTGAAGGGGAAACGCACAACACGTTCGCATACGTGGGGTCTGAAGTACGCACCGAAACCTTCCGTCGATATCGTGAGCTGCTCTGGTCTTTAGATGTCGAATGGTCACAAACGCCCGCCGGACGATGCCTGGTTAATTTCATCCGACCATTTGGAGGAGCTATCCACATCATGATGCGGCGGTATCGATTCGTAGAAGATGATTTGACCCTGGGCAAACCAATTGACAGAAAAGTGTTGACGGAGACGGAAGATAGTGCAAAGCTATGGAATCGAATTTCCACAGCGAACCGACATCATGAGTCTGAGACTGAGGGATGCGGTGACTTGACAGCCCAGAATCTTGGCTTGCTGCTGCCTGAGTTTCAGGAGATGTTGCTACAAGCTGAAGATCTCCAGTGTTTGGACTGCCGTGAGCCTGGGGATATTGAAGGAGATGCTGAGATGCAATTCGGGGGTGTCAAGTTGTGCGAGGGATGCAAAGCCCGATGGCAAGCGTATGTTCTTTATTCTCCCCAGTACTTGAGACAAGTCCTTAAGAGATTAGTCAATTGATAGTTCGAATTGAGACAAGGTCCAACAGGCTACATCAGGTGAAGTCGAGATAAGCATACTTCAGATATGCCTCCGTGAGGTATTGCCATGACCGAGTTGCTCGTTACTCGTCTTGCACTAGCTCCAATCAATGGTCATCTGATCTCGTCTACTAGCAAAAACTCATCCACCTCCCGTCTCCCACCCGAACTCTGTTCTAGCTTATCACTGCGCCTCGAATGAAACGAGACCTCCCCCCCCTCACGGAACCACACACAGCTCGTTTCATCAACTATGGCCTTCCTTTCGGCATCTACATGGAACACCTTAGGACTCGGAGTTGCCTGCTCCTGGACGACTCTCGGCCTGGTCGCAATTCTTAATCCATGTCAGACTGCAGGCCTCTTTGGAATAACAGCACTCCAAGACAGCAAGACTGTCAGCCGTGACAATCTCCTGGGCTTTTCTGGGCTGATTGGCTCTCGGGACATGGCCATCAGCCTCGCTTTATTTCTTCTAGGTAAAAAAGGGAGAAACGAAGCTATGGGGGCGGTCATTCTCAGTACCTTGTGCATTAGTGTGGCTGATATTTATCTTGTCTGGAGAAGGAAAAGCTATTATGAGTAAGTAAAAGGTTGTGTATTTGAATGCGCAGGCAAATGCTCATCCGTACAGAGTGGCATTTTTGACCACTGGCTCTTGCATTTGGGCCTTTGTGGGACTTGGTTTGTGCGGCTTTTTTGGTTGAAACTCTGGGCCTTGGGGGTCGAGATGGTATTGAATTGATATGGAATGTATTGTTGTGCACAGCTCGGCTTCGTTATATGCGAGTCTCTGTATCTTCGCTATGATAACCTCACCAGCGCTGATGACGCTCGCCATCAGTCAAAACAGTCTAATCTATCCCAGCCTGAATAAGGGGTGGGTGTGGAAAGAACTGCTCAGTGGCGTCAGACGGGAGAATGTTACTCCTTGTGCTTCACGATTTGCAGATCTCCCCACTAAGATTATTTCTGACCTTCTGCTGTTTTTCAATAGACCTCGAGCTAACTGATTATTACTATCCCAGTCATCTTCCCCTAGCAGTGCCACATTGATAACAATGGCGTCGCTTTTAGCCCTTTCTCGAGAAGTTCGCGATCAAATCATCACCGAATCCATCATATCCCCGCGCGAAGCGCTCAGTCATGCCTCTCTCAAACAAGACCGCACAGCCTTGACAAACGACTTTGACCCGCTCTAGGCTCGCGTATCAAACATATTTGTCGATAGAGATCAGAAGAGCGTCATTAAAAACCCGTTGCTCAGAACAAATCGTCAACTGCGGGCTGAGACGCAAGACATCATCAAGAGATTAGACAACATACCGTATGTTCTCGACGTTGTATTTGTCGAGTCTGTTGGCTTGATGCCGACATGGCTTTCATTCCCAGTTTGGCAGAGACATATCAACACTCTCCGTGTCCAGTTCCGGATTTTCGACAGCGTCGAGGATGTTAACGTGGAGTTTCCCTGGCATGAGCACCTTGACCAACTGGAATATTGTCGTGCTTCTCAGCTGGTACCTTTTTAACATGGCAGATGGCGGGAGGCAACAAAATATGAACTCTCCTCAAGAGGAGGCACGGATTGCTGAGACTCTGCCCCGAGTTTGAGTACAAGACGATTGCCCCGTACACCATCAAGAACCTTGTCATCGATTTGTTAGGCCCCACTACAAAGCCAAACGCCGAGACGGCACAGAAACAAGATCCGCAGCATGTTAACGGCTGCAATTTTGGTAGGAGAATCTTGTCAAGAGACGACAAGTGGCCGAAATACAGGCCAAAGCCAGAAGGGCAAGACGACCCACGAATTGGACCTGTATATCACCTAGCAATGACAATATTTCGTGCACTTGGGTTTGATGGAAGTGGGCTATCCTTATGAGCATTACGGGGAGCTATGGTGTGAGAATATTGGGGACATTGAGGTTCTTGTCAATGGCCAAGAGTGGGACAAGTTTGATGGAACGTATGTGTTTTGCAGCACACATGGATCGCTTTTTGAGTCTAAGAATAATCTCATACGAAATGGTGACAACACTATGCAGACGATGAGACGAAGGCAAGAGAGTGGAATATGGAATCAAAGCACTTATAGGAGGCTTTGGGAGGCCTGGAGTTAGAGCATAGGAGATGGATAACATTTCCTTGGCTATCGATGAATACCTTGGCGAGCATCCGATCCAATGTGCTCATTAGATCCATGTGCTATATATAGAGAGATTGGATGCTTGTTTTGGCCAAGTTTCCAACACACAAACTGGTGGTAGCTGACCGTAGCAGAACAAAGGCTAGCATAAAGATATGCTTTTATCCCTCTTGAGGAATAAGATTATGCAAGTGTGCATAACTTCTGCCGTGCTAGACCGCTTTTGAACCAATCAGGCATCGATCAGCATCCTCAGCTAAACCCCACCTCCATCCCAGCACCGAGATTTCTGTGGGAGTGAATCCACCCACATCCCCCACCAAAAGCCCAACAACTTCCTGATCGCTTCCGCCAAGCAGCCATGGCCAAGACAAAGTCGAGAAAGAGAAAGCAGCAAAATGCTCAAGCTACTCATCCGAACAAGGTCCCCAAGACGACGGCTACGACACTGACCCCGCCTCCCGACGGCAATGGCGGCGCGCAATTCGAGCCCAAGAACCTGCACACTGTCGTATCGACCGAGGAACTCGACATCACCATCGAGACGCTGACATCGCTGGCACAATACCCGAGTTTGATCAAGTCAAAGTGGTGCAAGGACCTGCGTGTTGCTGTCTACGACTTTCGGCAGGCGTGTACAACGGGCGTGAACAACAATGCTGGTACGATGCCTTGTCCTTGATGCAGGGAGGGAGACGTCGACTCTGACCATGTCACAGCGGGCGCAAACCTCACGGCGCAAATCACGGCTGCCCTCGTGGATCGAAGATATATCTTCGATCCACGAGGG